>CABFWO010001852.1:131343-144236 GCA_902155825.1 Timema genevievae
CACTCACACTCACACTCACACTCACACTCACACTCACACTCACACTCACACTCACACTCACACTCACACTCACACTCACACTCACACTCACACTCACACTCACACTCACACTCACACACACACACACTCACACACTCGAGAAAAATAGGTTGACAAAATTTGATAAATCTTTAATTTATGACTAATACGAGAGTTTTTTTAAGAACCGCGTCTTACAACCTGTTCAGGTTACATGCATATGTACTAATTACGCTAATGAGCTAGTTTGAATTTAGATTAAGGTTACCCGCAATCCCGTGGAGGGAGAGTGGAAAACCATTTTGGTAAACCACTCTGAGGACACCCGACCGAGATTTGAACACCGATCGCCCTGTCATCGGCTGTCTAGTACAACACGAGAGTGACGCCTTAGACCGTGTGGCCACCGAAGCAGATTTGAAAGATCCTGACATTTATTTTTTCATACGTGTATACTTTTTAGTTTTTCTTATCTGCGTACTTAATGTGCACTTTTTAAACACGTAGTCTATTATATTAGCACACAACCGTACCGGTGGGTTGACAGAAGGGCTGAATATACAGGCTGCGCCGCAATATGTGGCACCCACCTCAGTGGTAGACAGGAAACACACAAAAAATTAAAAAGTTCAAATATAAATGTGTCCTATTTGACCTTGTTACTGAGCTATAGTCATGTTTGTACTCCAGTAATGTGGAGCTGATTAATATTTTAGGAAGTGCTAAAAATTACCACCTTCGGTCTGACTGAAAGCTTGCAGTCATTGTGTCGTAGAATGCCGCAATCTTTCAAAAAATACCAGGTGTTTAGAATATCCAGGGCCCATAAAAAATCTCAAAAAAAGTATCCCAAAAACAATTATTAAGATGTTGACTTAAAATAACAATTCTAAGTAATTAGTAAAATGAATTATATATATTTTGTGTAGTTGGAAGAATAACAAATTCAAAAACATATACAAAATTGTTTTAATATAATTAACATAGTAAAAAAAATGGGACCAACGAAAAAGCATTCGTCAGTGGCACCAACCAAGTCTTAAAACATTCCGTTTGAATTGAATGTTAAATATTTTTACTTCAAGTAAAATTTTACATTTTTAAATATTCGAGATTCGAAAGAATATTTAAGATTCGGATTAGAGAAATATAGGACTTGACCCCTCTCTAGTAGGCCTAAATAGATTCTCGTTAGCGGGATCTAGAATCGAAATAGTATCTCAAACACCTTACCCACCCATCCCCGAACAATAATTTTTTAAAAAATATTTAACTACAAACATGAAAAACAAATATACGAGCTAGTGGACAGTGACCATGTAAGAATTCCAAAATTTTGTTTCAAAATTATTTTGTGTAAAGTATGGTCACAAAAAAAGTTATTTTAGCACTGCTTATTTCTACCCGTTTGGATTATACGACATAGACAAATTACATTAATGGGCTAAGGACTAGAAAGGTTGGATTTGAAGGAAGTGTACCCAAATTTGCGTGGAGTGAGAGTGGAAAATCACTTTGACCCAAAGAACAACCGACCAGAATTTGAACCCCGATTTCGCCATCACTGGCAAGACGCCCTAAACCACGTGCCCACTAAAATGGGTAGCAAATAAAGTTATTGGCTCAAGTTAAATTTTAACTGAACAAATGGCCACTTTTTTTTGGGACTGTACCATAAATTAAACCATGTTTTAAATTTCTTTAAATTGAAAAATGACAGCTGGACACGAAAATGGAACCCTTGACATTTGGCTTAGTACGCCAATGCTCTAACCACTGAGCTATCAAGGAATCTTCCTGTGACCAGGGCCATTCTTTACTCATATTTTAAGGCAGAATCTGTGATGGACGTGCATAAATCGTCGGCCACAAATGTGTGATCAAGTAAGATCACAACCTGTCAGATAACGCCGCCATCCTCGACTCAATAGTTTTTTTTTGCTGTCAATAATACAATGATAATTGCACGAAAGTGCATGGATTGCTCAGTGGTTGGAAAGAACAATTATGTAGTTAGCCAAAGGGTCCAGGTTCGATTACCGTGTCAGGTGTAATTTTTCAATTTAAAGAATTGGATATCCAGAGGTGGCTATAACCGTAACTAATAAATATATTATCTTAGCTATTTAACTATTTAATCCAACATGTTATAAATGTTTTTTACTATATTTGGAGTGCTTTCTTATTTACAAAACAAGCCATCATTTCCTAAACCCCCGCACTTTTCAAATAAACAGGCCCATCCAAAGTCAGCGAGCGATACTCCTAGATATATATATAAACGTAGAGGAGGAAAATGACGGCGGTATCGCACCGATCATTATATCCCTCGGTAATTGATGCGAAATGAGCACAAAAGCGACCGTAGCGGGGCGCGGGCGGTATGAGCAACGTGTTTTAAATGTGGCGTTGTGATGTTGGCCGCCCTCGCCCCGGTGATTAGTGTATCCTGTTTGGCATGGACACCCTGAGCCCCCACCTCTGGGCAACAAGTGTCTAACACACGAATTAAAATACAAACTTTTATGATGACAATTTTATTTTTCATGTTTGTTATTCAGAAGGATGGTGTAAATAAACCCCCTTACATATTCAAAGGCGTCCGTGCGGTGTTCTTAAGATGACCGACCGTTTTTATTTGGCTTCCGCACCTGATTGACTCGGGGCTTATAACACATATGAGCTTTTATGGGGACTTTTAATTTTTGTACGGTATGTCATTTTCTCATCCTCATTCCAGTGTAAGTGCTGGTGTATCCTCGTTTTTTAAAAAAAACACTCCACTCGTTTTATTTCATTAAACATAAGATTTTGGTAGAAAAGACGTACGGGAAAGCCTTTTTCCCCTTACAGAATCCTGCTATTGCATACTGTACATAACACCATATTTGATTTCTGGTAGGGGAAAAAAGACCTTCAAAAACGTATTTACTACCAAAATCCTACTATAGCATTAACTAACACTAGCATTTACGGATACTAATTAAAGGCATACATATTTGGTTCATCGGCCAAGTGCATGTGGTTTTCTCCCCCCCACCATTGGGCTTTACTCCTCTCTCCAGGCAAATGCCCATTGATTTCCTATAATCTACCGCTCTCTTTCCTACCCACTTTGAGTTAATTCGTTAATAATCCATTTGTTAAATTTATCAACAAATAACAACAGGATAATGGTTCTAAGAACCGGGGTGTAGTTCCAAGACGTATGGTGGAGTATCTCAATTATCCTTTAAATATAATCCTGGTGCATTTGCTTAAAACATACCCTCTTTAAATTTTCTTTTTCCCTTCAATTATATATAATAATATAATGTCTGGGCTACCTCGATCTCCCCGTCATCGGCAGTCTAGTCTTCTGAGAGATTAGCGCGTTAGACCATGCGGCTACCGAGGCGGGTGTCTGTAATGTTTAACAGGTTAAGAACCCCTAGACTATCTGAGCCTATATAAAATATGACGCACTCTTTGTAAATCAGAGGCGTAGCTAGGATGAGGCATGTAGGGGAACACGTGCCTTGGGCGCTAAATTTATTAGTTATATTAGAAACAACATAAGTTTCATTAAGTATTAATGCTTTTTTTAAATCAGTTTTTAACTAGTAACCAGTTTGTATACCAATGTAATAATTCAGCCGAATCTTAAAGACCATCTTTCAAGGGGCGCCAATATTTTATCAGCCCAGTACGCCATCAACCCACATGAACCCTAAATACGCCTCTGGTGTGAGAACACCAACCAACGTGGATAGCTATGGGACCGCACACCACACTTGTAGTGATAGAGACTCTTAAGTCGCCAGTGGTCACACACTGGAGATAGGATTGTCATCAGGACTGTGGGGCAGCCCGCGAGTTTGAAATGGTCCTGATCCACCTATGGCGATGTTTATTAGCCCCATCCCCTCCAAGTGAGGTGAAGGTGTGCGGTCAAGGCGCCAGACCGTCAATAAATGCCAAACAAACTCTACACGGGCTATTGTCCGCAGCATAACCGGGTTTTTTGGGACAGTGACCAAGAATCCACGTATTTTATTGCATCTTAAGATGATGGCTGTTATCTAATTGAAGGATTGTCCCCTTGGTGTAGTTGTCAGTGTACCTGGCTACGAGCCAAGTGGTCCCGGGTTCGATATCCAGTTGGTACTTTGGGTATTTTTCCCTTAAGGGGAGTAACCCCAACGGCTACCAGGATTTAGCTAGTTAGGCTTGAGTTAGGTTTAAATGTTTACACTGGTTCCACACCCTCATTCACTATCACTCTCATCTCATCTCATTGGGACATGGAAAGAGCCTCCACGGAAATAATGTACGACTAGTACATTCGGTGTGCCCTGGACAACGGCAAATTAGTACTGGCAAATCTTTTCACTACTGGGCTATGATTGATGTAGCCTAGACGCGCAATATTATATATATTTTCCAATTGCACCGTTGCGAAAAAAAAAATGCACGAGATGCGAGATAAAAGGCTGTCGAATGCAAGTATTTATTATACTTTTTGTATTAAGTCTTTATATCAATACAGTATATTTAATTTGAAACAGCACCTGTGATATTTCTCTAAGCGAAACAGTAATTATTTCTTCCCTGTCGGGTAATGTCGATAAGCTCTTCTCTGTTCCCCGGGGATTATTAGCGCTGTTATAAAGGCGACCACACCGGCAGCAAAACGGGGCATTGTTCCGTGAGTCCCCACCCCCTTCCCCCACCTACCGAATGATGGGCCCAGGGGACGGGTAGAGCTCTCTCTTCGTGCGGATTTTGATTAGCGGGGATAAATATTTCTTCAGCCGCTGAGAGTTCGGGTGGAACACAAAGTGCGTGTTGTAAGGGTAATTGTTTTATTTTTTTAAATTAGGGTTTTGTGTAAGTTAGGTGAGTGGTGTTTGGACGTTCGGTGGAGGTCGATTGAGAGTGGGGAGGTGGGGGGTAGAGAGGGAGAGAATAGAGTAGAAAAAAAGGGGGGAGGGATGTTTGCTCATTTTGTTTGCTAAACACACAGTAGACAGATTTTACCTGCAATAACAAGTCTGTTTTTTTAATAAAATTCTTCCTTTTAGTAGGCCTACCTATTTTTATCATAAGAACTATTATTATAAAGATGGTTCCAATCCCCTCTTTTATGAAACCGAATATTCATTCTATCTTCGAATCTCGAGTCTTGAATCAGAATTCATATCTTGGAAAATATGGTAAATATAAGAGTTTTACATTACTACATTTGTTCTTAAGTTGCTATAGAAAATATAAATATCTAAATGATTTTTAAAATGTTATAATGCATTCATTAAAAGTTTAAAACATTCAAATATATATAATTTATAGTTAAGTGGTAAATTAATGATTGGAGAGTCGTTCGTTAAGTTTTTACCATTATATCAACCAGCCGAAGAGCTGAGTTCATGCCCAGCTTCAGATAGATAGAAATATCACCAAACCAACCTTCGGGTTGTAGACTTAAGAAGATCATCTTAAGGGTATACGATTACATTTTCAATAGCTGGGCCGAACGTTCACTTGAACCATTTTTTGAAAAATCCATTATCAAATTACTCTTGTCAGGATTCACACTCGTCCTCCGGGCTTAAAGTGAGAAGTGCCTTACCTACTATAACATTTTGGTGTTCGAGAGGTCTAAGGCATCACTCTAGCAACAGATTGGACTTCCGATTACGAGGAGATAGCGGGTTTGAATCCCGGGTTTTATGTACTGAGATTTTCTTTCTACTAAATGTGTTTCACTATACACGAAAATGTGGGTACACTTCAACTCAACCTCTTTCATCCCTAATATTTAAGGAGGGAATGTAAGGGACGTGAGAAAAGGTCAATGTTTTTGCAGTTTTTAATGTAAAACTTTTTTTTTTTTACAAAATAGATAAAATATTTCTCCAGAAGAAACATAAAGATTAATTTTCTTCACATCGGGATAGCAGTTGTTTAATAGCTCTTAAAGGTTAGTGACAACTTTTTCTCTTTATTTAAAACGTTTCTCATCTATTGCCTCTAGTATCATGACATATGTTCAACAGCTGTTAATATCATGTGAAGAACAATAGGTTATCTTTTTCTACTCTTTGTTTTATTTTGACTAGTAAATTTTTTTAATATAAAACTGAAAAAAACGCTGATTTTTTTTTCACGTCACCTAAACTCACACCTTAAGAGTAATTAGTATATATGTGTACTACCCAAACGGACAGAAGGACGTGGTGACAAAAAAAAACTTTGGTAACTTCAGTATAGTGGACCGGTATTGAACCAGGTTTTTATATGAATGTGTCAGGTACATTAATTGTGACTTCCCCGCTGTTAAAAAACAAATTTCTTAAAACCGTACTTGTCAAAAAAAACCAAACAAGACAGTCTTTTAAGGTCATCATATGCATCTTTATGTTTTGTAGGATCCCCAAATACTTTGAAAAAATATTTTTAAAAAGAAAAACTAAATAGAACTTTAAATATGCTTAGATTAATAGAAAATTAATTCGATAAATTCTATGGCTTCTCTTCAACTCTTGTTTTACGTTGTAGAAAACAGCGTACCTGTACCAAAGGTCAACAGACAATCTTTGTTTTGTTAGAGACTTGGAACGATGAAAGGAAGAAAATCAGAATAAGAATAATGGTGATAATTATAAAAAGCTTGATGATTAAACTAAGAGTTCAAGTAGCACGAGAGTTTTTTTGGAGAGAATGTGTCTCCATTCTCTGAAATTTAATGAGGCATTCGAACAAGGAAAGGGGGTAAGGAGTTGTGTTACGCTGCGCGAAATAAAAGGTTTCGTATCTTTTGAAAAAAACAAAACAAAAATGTGGTAAGGGAGGCTCGTGGCTGATAATGAAAAAAAAAGGGGGGGGAATATTTGAATTGTGGGAGACATATTGTTTATGTTCTTGTTGTTGTGTCCTCCATATTGTGTACACTGACACGAGGGGGTAGGACGTAGTTAGAGGAGTTGTTTATAGAAAGGAACTGGGGTGTTAAGAGGGTACTTGAAAAGTTTTGTGAAAAAGTTTTTTTTATTAGAATCGCTAAAGCACTTTCCGGTATTCATTTTTGCCTTCTTGAGTTGGATGGTAAGAACACAATACTTCAATGAAAACAAATACCTTCCCCTTGATTATGTGTATATATATATATACACATATATAATATATATATATAAGTATAACCTCGTTAATTCGAATGAATTGAAACTGAAGATTGTTCGGATTATCGAAAAGTTGGATCAATCGGGAGAAAGAGTATTTTCACACATTTTAAACTACAGTTGAATGATTTTTTATAAAATTTACATTCATTTAACTAATCTATAAAATGTAACATATACTCTGGCTTTATATTTAAATTATATATTTTAATGGTCTACGGCGTCATTCTCGTGTTAGACTGGCCTGCTGATGACGGTGGAGATCAGATTTGGAAATCAGGCTGGGTCAACTGAGGATTTTCTCCTAAATGTTTTCCCCCTCTTCTTCAACGCAAGTGCGCGTAGATTATCTCTAAAATGCTTTCTTCTTTTCTTACCCCATTAGAGCTATTATCATTCTCGTATATGCATAAACCTAAACAGTTGTAATAAAGTAACAGACGTTGTAATAAAGTAAATAAATAAAATAAATATCTTTCTACAGTAGACTAAAGTAATTATTTTAAGTTAAAGGAAAAAAAAATATGTTGACTACAACGTGAAAACGTATGTATTATAATTTATTTTGTGATCTTCTTTTTTACCCATTATTCCACATATCCACATATTTTACACCATTCTATACATCTTAAGATTTATAATTATAATTTGGATTAAGGCGCAACAAATTGTATGCAGCGCAACGTCCAATTTATCACCAAGTATGTGTGCTCCGTTTTCGACAGAGACCGTCTTATAGACTTCTTATCTCAATAGTTCTTGAAACCCTGTATATAATATAAAGGTAGACCTTACATGTCGACATAAATCCCTCTTGTTGTGCAAACGTTTATCCTCTCTATGATAAATACGCCTCCATTTCTCAATGAATCCTTTTTTCTCCAATATTTTTCTTTATGGAACATCGGTTTGACTTTTGAGCTAAACATAAATCATGGGCTGGAGGATAGCAAAGGGATAAAGGGGTTGGATCGAGGAGAAAATATGAGATCAAGCACGAGAAGTTTTCATACGTAATACGAATGGTCTGAGGGGAAAGTTATCAAGCAGAATAGAGAGAGAAAGAGATGATATATACTCCATGCATTCATTTCATTGTGCTGTGCATTTTGTATTATTTTGGATTCTCGACAACTTTCGTCTGTTATTCAACTATGTGAGGTTTGTGCGGGGGATGTATTACGTTCATTTCATTTTATATCTCATTTTATTTATTCCAGGCCCTTTTCAATGGTAAAATTCTCTAAGTCTTCACTCTCGTGCTAGACTGACCTGCTGGTGATGGGGAGATCGGGGGTTCCAATCCCGTTTGGATTTACTAAGGGTGGGTTTTTTTCCTAACATAATTTTCTTTTAGAAAATGCGGCTACAATTCCCCTAAATTAAACCTTATACATCCCTAACACATTAAAGTATTTAGTACAAATGCGTACATTCAAACGGGTAGTAAGACGTGATGCAAAAAAAAACCCAACTCGGTACATTTAACTAAGAGATCTGAACCCTGAACTTCTCTTCACAGGCAAACCAGACTAAGCGAGACTGGTCGTATTTGTACACGAACCCTAGTCCACCCCTCCCCCTACCCTCTTTCTCCTCTCACCTAGCGTGCGAGCTTTATTCAATGTTAAGTTAAGTGGAGTGAGTCTTGTTCTTATGAAATAGCCTTCATTGTCTATTTCATACAAACATAAATAATCACGTCGTTCCCATATGGGGTAGGCAAAAAAACCGTGCATATAGCTAAAAAAAACTCTGTACTTAATCCATCCTAACTCACTTTCTCCACACTTCACCTTACTTGAATACTTCCTTCGCTTCAACAATATCCACACACACAGAGTAATGTATGATCTTTTATTATTAAAACTCTTAATGTTTCTCTTTTTCACACATTCGTCTACCACATTTAGCCAAGTCTTACATGGCCTACCCCTTCCTTTTGATCCACACACTCACTCTACCTTCATATATTTGCTTCGTTACTCGATCCACACTCATCCTCTCAACATGACCAATCCAACGTAAGATACTTCTTTCACGTTGACCCATTGGATACCCTTTCAAACAGCACTCTTTCAACACCCATTCATTACTATTTAGGAAAATAAATTAAATGGGCGCCTCTTGGAATTAAGTTAATGTATAGATCTGTTCTACTAATACGAGAGTAATGACTTCATGTGAGATGACAACCTAAAGAATTGAAGGTTTGTACAATCGGCCACAAAAAATCACTCTCCAGGCAATGTTTAAAAAGAAAATCAGTTTGGGCACTGTTCCAGCTACCTGTCGCCAATTCAACCAGAAATGGGTGAAGGTCGACCATTTGTGGTCTATTTGTCTTATCGTGTGTCATGTCATGCTAACAAACTGTCTTTATAACCCCCTCTCAGATTTTCCCATTAGGAACCATACCAAGCTGACGTCATCCACACCTACCTACTCGGCGGTCAAGCTATTTGCGGGCAGATTCCGATTGTTTTTGGCTATTACCCGACAGAGGGAAGTATGCGCACGACAGAAATAAACAGATGACAAATTGTGAATTTATTTTTCACGAGTTAAGCAGCCCCGAGTGCGAATTGTGTACAGGTAAATGTTGCAACGCACAAACGCTCTCTTTTTTTTCTTCCTCTTCATTTAGACTCTCGTATTTTTGGGAGACCTTGACACATAACAAAAATGAGAGTATGTTCGGATTAAAAACACACATTTATTAAATTTGGTTGAAATCTATTGAATTAAATTACTAATTAGATTTTGGCCTTCTTCATGCACACTTTTAAAAACTGAAATCCAACAAAATAGTTTGTTTTAATTTCGTATGTGGAATATTTAATACAACAGAAATAGGTTTGGTTAATGTTGAGTATGAAATTTAGGTTTTTTTAATTACCTTAACTCTTGGTACAAGTATAAATGAAAACAAAAAATAAATAAGCAATAAGAAAAGCTATGAGCCAAAGGTGGATCAGGAGTTTACTAAGTTTGTTTGAATATCTATTGACATTTGGGCTTTCACTAAAACTATTTTTTTAGATGTATTCACCAATGCCGGTGGACACGTGGTCTAAATGTAAATCTCATGTGTCTGGTTTAACCAGTCATGGAGAGATCGGGGTTGGATTCCTTGCCGAGTGTACTGTGAGTCGCTTTCAGTAATGTTTTCCTAATCTCTCTTCACGTAAATGCAGGTAAATATAATTTAAATCCTACCGTATTCACCATTACAATATTATCATAATTGATTTAGACCGTGTGCGTATAGCCCGAACGGGTAGTGATATGCGGTGAAAATAAAGTATACTTCATATTTATTTCGTGACATTTTTAATAGAAGTATTTAATTAGGCCTATTTGTATACAATAAACTAATTAATATTTTTTATTTGAACATACATTATGTTATTTAGCTATTAATTTTAGAAATTTTTGTTATTAATGCCCAGAACATTATTGACTGCGAGAATAATTTTTTTGTCAGATACATCCACACCGGTGGCTGGGTGGTCTTACTGTGTTGGAACCACATTGAATTTTGCCGTCGTTGATCGAAAATTTGGAGAGAATCCCGGTCAAGTGAATTGAGATTAGCTTAACGCGTTCAGATATTCCTTGCAGTTTTCTCACTGTCTCACCAGGCGAATACTATGTGTTTTATATTTTTAAAACTAACCTTTTCTCGTTCTACGTCCTTAAATCATTGCAAGAGTTACCGGCCCCATGGCGTGGTGTGTTCATTGCACCAAGCTAAGAGCCTAGGCGTTCCGGGTTTTATTCCCGGCTGGTATCTTGAGTATTTTTGCCGAAAGGGGAATCACCCCAACGATCACCAGGGTTTGGTTAGTTAGTCTTAAATTAGGTTTAAGGGCCGTATGCAATAACTTGACTAAGTGGATGCTTTGTTGACACTAGCGTGGGTTTGCTTGCGTCATCATAGGTTGAAAGGGGGAATGATAGTGTGTTCGGGACCATACTATCGGTCCACTAAGCATTCACTATACTTTTTGCATACCACCCTAAGTGTTTCCCCTGATTCCACACCATAACACTTTATCACCATCATCTCATCTCAACGGGACATGAAAAGAGCCTCCACGGAAAGGATGTACAATTAGTATATTGGGTCGTCCCCTGGACAACGGTACATTATTACAGGATAATATTTCCACTAATGGGCTGCGAGTGATGTAGCAACTGATGCGCAATATTATTATATTGTTACTGCTAGGGTTATTGTATAACCTGTACAAGCCGCTTAAAAATAAGATTAAGGTAGGAATTTGATTCTTCAAACTTTGTTCGAAATCCAATTTTTATTTTTTCTGTATACATCGAACACAATCTCAAATATTTTAACACTTATTGAAACCTTTTGTTTTTATAGCGTAGGATTCATATAACAAATAAAAGTGTAATTTTAAACAGTTTCTAATAATATATTCAATAATGAAGATTGTTTCTCATCTAAAACAAGCAAATAAGCATACTTTCTCATAGACCAGTACTTCTTAAACTCTCTAGAGTCACCTTTTTTGGGGCCATGGCCTAACCAACGTACCTTTTTTATCTCTTCGAAATAAAAAATAATGAAATAAATACCTCCTATCTTATAAACGGTATTTTCAAACTATTAACAAAATATTATTGTGGACTTATAAATAATTGTTTTAAAGTTTATATTACATTTTTTTATGATAAGTTAAGCAAAGCCGCGAATTAGGGAAAGAAAGACTTATAAAAGTCGATAAGCTCTCGTCAAAATATGAGCTAATTTGTCTAGCAGACTTTCTATTATTAAGAACTATTTAATGATTAAAAAAAAGACGGAGACTTATTGTGTTGTACTCCATGAATTCCTTAACGTATCCCTAGGGGTGCGCGTACCACAGTCCGATAAACACTGTCGAAGACTGCCTGGTGGAGTCCGTAGTTTGATCCTAGTATATGTATATTCTGTGGAGCCATATAAAATTAATATTGCAAACAAGACTGGATGAAATCGGATTTAATAATTTTAATAAAGGGGTCACTAAGAGGAAACGTTTCCTCATGTTTAAAAATAACTTAACCTAGTTTGAACCTGCTATTGTATATTGTGGTACCATGAGCATGCTAACCTGCCAACTTTGATAAGACACGCATATCCAGCCTAACACAAACATATAACGTATGAGTTATTAAAATAAAGCCTAGACATACAAAATATAGGGGAAGGGGGGACTAATTAAGTTTAACAGTAATTGCTTTGTAAAATGAAAGAGGAAAAATGCTAGTTCTAAAATACTAAGAGAGAAAATGGCTGTGGAATGGCGAAATATTTTTTAAAAGAAGAATCCAAGCATTGTCTGACGATGAACAAGCTACCAACCAATGCCAAATTAGAAAATAGAATTATGATCATATTAATAGTAATAATAAGTGGTATATATATATACATATATATGAATTATAAAAACAAAAAACAGATCTGGGGAATGAATATATATTTTTTCCTTTCTTTAGCAATTTTTGTCCTTTTCATTCTGGTGGATTCTATTCCTTTTGAAAAGAAATAATAATTTGTTGGTATATATATAAAAAAAAGATGAAGAAAAGGGTGAGAGGGTGGGAGGGACTTGTAGGATAGGGAAGTTGGGTTTGAGGGTTGTGGATTATTTTCTAAATGAATATAGTCGTACAATCCAATCAGGTTGGAATGAGAAGTAGGGGGGG
>CABFWO010001853.1:0-26110 GCA_902155825.1 Timema genevievae
AAAAGGGATCGTCCCGGCAACGTGAGCTGCGGTGGGAGAAAAAGGGATTGTCCCGGCAATGTAAGTCACGGTGGGAGGTAAAGGATGACAGAGGAAGGAGAGGGAGTTAAGACGAAATTGCTCTTTACAAAACACGACAATTTATTAAGCTCTTTCGAATAGGTAGTTCACCAGGGTTCGGTCACCACTCTCCGACTGGCCGAGGCTGACTGACCGACTCTGACCGAGGAACCACCCTGTTAAATATCCTCCACTGCTGCCTGGCCTTGTCCAATGGGAGAAAAAGGGAGCTTCCCTTTGGCGCGTGAAAACATGAGCAATAGTGGCCGCCAAGCGAGCCAATAGAAAGTTCTCACGGGTGCTAAGTAGAGTGGGGAACTTGTCATGGATGACTTAGAGAACATGGACTGTGGATCGGTCCAGGTAGTAGAGAGGGTGAGTGGCGTGGCCTGTGCAAGTGCAAGTGCGGAGGAAAGATACAAGGGCCGACTGAACAGTGAGGCACAACAACCTGAACAGGTAGTAAGATGTGATGCTAAAAAAAATCCCAGTATTTATTCATTTCCCCATCAGACTGCAACAAAATGTATCTAGAATTACGTGTGAAAATTGGTAGTGGCAGCTATAGAAGGTTTAACTATTTCATTATGTCATTCATTTTGGCTTTGATTTAAATTTTTATTTTATGAGTCAATGTTGATTTATTTTTTAAATCATTTCGAAACACAGTCATCTGATATGGAGGATATAAAATACTTTGATGTATATCACTATAACTACATACAGTACAGTCCTTAAAGTTACAACATTTCTAACGTAATATCTAAGGGTGCGATTATAGGCCACACTAGAGTTTTATAAAGGATGTTTTTGAGAAAATAGTACAGCTTATTTTCAGATCTTTACAATATTATATTAACTTAAGAACCTGTCTTGTGTAATGGACAATGCAGATCCAGTCCAATTTTCACAGGAAGGCCCTTTAAAAACCTACAGAATATATGTTAGTGGTTAAAATTGATAACATATAACGGTTTATTCTGTGAATTTAAAAATTACATCTGGACATGGCAATTGAACCCATGTCCAGGTGTAATTTTTAAATTTACAGAATATGTTATTTAGATTCAGCTATAATCGTAGCTAACGAATATAATAGTATGGCTATTTAATCCATCGTTTAACAATTTTAATAATGTTATCTTAGAATTAATTATAATATGTATCAAAAGGGACAGCTTCAGATCATGACCTAATGGATGCGTACATGAAAGTAGATCTAATATCTTTTCCAGCTGTCAGTAGGTCCTTTCTCTGAAAATTGAACTCGTAATACAAAACGGGCATAGCATCAAAGTGCAACATTTCATTAAATAAACAGTGGATCTGAGGTCAATTATACTATTTTACCATATTTATAAAAAAGAAATCATTATTTTAAAATTATTTATTTTAAAATGACTAAATTACCTCATTGATCCTAATTTTGTACTTGTCAAGTGAATAATGAAGACAAACCTTTTTTAGATGCAATTCCATGTTCAAACATAATCGCGTATCTAATATCCCAGGTAATCACCCATAAGATGGGCTTTTAAACAAGAAGAGAAAAAAAACTTTTATTAAGTCCTCAAGCTGATTAAGCAAAATATAGCTTACACTTTATTCTTAAATAAATATTAATAACAATTAGTATATTTGCTTTAGTGAAAAGTCCATTTTTTTGTTTTGAAGGAATTCCCAATCTATTATTAATATTATTTTTTTATGGTTTCATGTTGAAAATGAAATTATAATACATTTTATACAACTTTATAAACTAAATATCATTCACGGAATGTTTTATTGCCAAAGTTTTCAACATAACTATATTGGGCTAAGCTGATAAATTACATTTTTATTACAACATGCAAATCATGTAATTTATGTACAATAATTTGTAGTCACATAACAGAACAAAAGACAAAAATTTTACACAAATATTTATTTTATCTGTTAGTAATTTTATTGGCATAACTATATTTGAATTAAGGTACAGGAAAGGTGGATAGAAACATATTATAAGGGATGAACACAATATGACTTTTACAATGAAAAGAATACAGTTCATACTTTACATTGCTGCCACTGGACAAAGAGGAAATGACTACTTCTTTAAGAAAATTGATCGCGACCACCCATTCCCATGACCTAGTTTTCATTCTATTGGAACTCGGGAGAGAGAGTGAACCGCAATTCAAAACTTGCTAAAAGAGGAAAAGAGGAAAAGAGGTTCTCCTTAACGAGATACATTGGCATAACTATGTATTTGTCAAAGTCAGATTATTTGTTTGAATTTAATTCGAAGCTGATGAATATTTAAAGTGAAGTTGAAGCTTCTTACACCGCTCTTATATTTTCATTAAGCCTGTGCAAATCAAATATTTTAAATTTCAAATCATATTCCATCAAATCTTAATCTAAGATTTATTTGCTTCTCAAACTTTGAATCTTTCAAAGACTAAGATTAGTCTGACACTTTATCTCATTCGGTAGAGTGTCTGCCTACTGAGCTAAGGGTCCCAGGTTCGATTCCCGGCATGGGCGAAAATGTATCATTGATGAAAATATGGGTTTACCCTTTAATATTGATAAATTAATGCCCGGGGGATGAGGGTTGTGTCTGTCCTAGTCATAAGTTAGATTATAAGGCATATGACGCTCTGAGAGGCGTAGCCAGCCGGTAGTGTAAAATATATGACTTGAATAAAAAGCTAATCCAGGCCACTATAGGCTGTAATGGATGTAAAAAAATAATTAAGATTTAAAGTTTTTAATCGATTATGGATCATGCTTTGATTCAAATTTAATTTCAAAGTTTTTGAAGCTTTGCACAGACTTAGTTTCCATTCTAGTCCTTAAGTGAGGGTTTTCCAAAATGGTAAAATTTATCCTTAAGTAGAACTTTCTATATTTGTTTCTGAATTAAAAACACCTTTCAGTATTACACATCATCCAGTGATTTAACAAAATCCTATTGTCGAGACACACTTCACAACAGACCCTCACATGTTTTGGCCAATCTTGGCTAGTGGTGACAGAGCCAAGGAAAAAGCGGGATCGTTCTCTTACCCCCAACCCCATCCTCCTCACCTTTTGGAATAAATAGGTATTCCTCTATTTCACTCTCATCTGATATTCTTCAAAAATGAAGCCAAAATATGACCTTGCACATCAAATTGAATTTTTAAAAAAGAAATGTGCAATTTTTTCTCAAAAGGTATACATTTATTAGGGTTGTTGGACGGGGACATATTATCCTGTTTACCCAAATTCCTTATTTTCACTAACTCAGGATTTCAAATAAACTTTTTTTTTCTGTATTTTGTATATTTATCTTTGATTAAATACATATATTTCAAAATGTCATGGGCGTTTTACACTCCTAACTTCATGTGTCACGATAGTGCGAGTTATGAACATCATTTATAAGTAATAAAATCTGTGACAGGCATACAAATACAAGAAATAATTATTTGCTTGTGTGTGGAAGAAGGTTGCACTGAATTCTAATTACAATTAAAAATCCATTTCAAATAGCTTCTTTAGCCATTCAATATCTTATATTATTTTTTACAAATTCTATAAGGAAAAATCACTCTAGATTCTTCTTGGGAGCAGCACTTCAAATAGATTTTATAGGAGAAAATAATTAAAAATAGCTTTTAGGAGCAAAACATTTCCCAAAATTATTCTAGGGACCACCACTTCAAATAACATCTCGGGGCCTTTAGCTAAATTTTCAATCGGAAGACTATTTCAAATAGCTTTAAGCCTGTGTGAAACCTCGAAATTTTGAATCCATATCCAAATCTTAATATTGGAAGATTTGAATCTATAAAATATTCATAATAATTAACAAAATAATAATATCATATCAAAAACCAGCTACGTGGTTAGTGAATAGAGAAATTAACTTGAGCTGCAGGTTGTAAAGGAATCACATGTGGGACAGTTGTAACAGTAAATATCTTCTTGTTGTTTTTTTAAAGTAGCAAGGTCCATCCTTTATTAGATATTAACCGACTATGATTAAAAAAGTTGTGTGAACTTTATTTGATTTTTCACCTTTTGAGACTTATTTAATAATTTTTTTATGTCTAAAATGTTTTATTTATTTTTATGCCTAAAATGTTTATCAACATCTTTTGCAATATTTTATTATTGGATTGAATTCAGTAACTTAACATAGTAAAATATTCAACACTGATTCGATTTGAAACATTAACATAGTAAGCCTAAAATAAATAATTCGGATTTGAATCTAATTTCAAAATAAAATATTTTATCCCATTTTTTACAAGAATGGGATTTGTCTAGAACTTGATTCGATAAAATAAACATATTATGAGAGTGATTCAACTCGAAAAAATTTCTAGATATGAGATTCAATTTGGACTAGATTCGAAATTTATTTTAGGTATGAGATTCAATTCAGATTAAATTCGACTAACCCAAGATTCAGATTCGATTCAAAACTGAAAATTATGGATTCATAAAGGCTCAAACAGCTTCTATAGACATTAAATTTTTAAAAACTCTTAAGAAAGTGGCCCCAAAAGCCCACTTTAGCTTTAATTTTTTTTTTTATGTAATCTGCCTCCCTAGCACAAAAAAATCTTCTTCCTTCACTTAAGCTCAGTTGACGCTCACTCAACAATGTGAACCGCATCGTAACAAGCGTAGCCACAAGTGGTTGGGCAGCACTTCTTTCCAACAGGACAGGCGTGGTCATTGATGCAAATGTTCCCGCAGAGGGAGGGTGGAGGGGAGTGCTGATTGCGGCCAGACAACCCGTGCGGGAAGTCGACAGGATGACTCCGGATGTGCGGGCAGAGTCCAGGTCGAGAGCCTGGAACAATTACAATTCATAGTAAGCCTGTGCAAAGCTTAAAAATTTGGAATCTTATCCCAACTCAGCCAAGATTTTGACACAATTCAAAAATTTAAAGTTTAATATTTTGGAATAGCAAGAAGCCCAATTGTTAATGATATTATAATAATACTTGGAAATTGATAAATATAAAGAAAATTAAACCAATGAGTGATAATGGAATGAAGAATGCTCTCCTTGGGAAAGAGGAAAAGATGTGGGTAAAATCATGTCTATTAAGGTGACATATTACCTTTCGTCTTTTTTCTAGTGTAGTCAAAGTCGCACACACAGTAAGACACAAAGCTTTAATATTCTGACCTTATTGTCTTTATCAAATGAAAATTGAGACAAAAACACTTGGAACAAGCACTAACATGTACCCAATCAATTTTGATTTTTTTAATTGTCAAAAAGAGTTTGCATTTTTTTTTTCTTGTTTTTAACCATTTATTTGTTCAATTATAACAATATATAAAATCATATTTATATTGCTTTGTGCATTGGATTCTTTCCTGTTTTCAAGGTGGACATTTTTCACAATGTTCACTAACTAGTTTATCTTTTTTATGAGTCTTAAAGTAATAAATTCGGAATTCCAAATCCAAATACATCTTGGATTCGTGTTAGGTGGAATCTAATTTAAAATTTAATTTCAAAAGTCAAACTTAAATATCCAAGCCCAACTTTTTTTTTTAACACTATAATAGATAAGCTATGATTCGAGATAGAATTTAGAGGGAGTATCTGACGTTTGACGGGCTCAGGGCAAAAACAAGATGACCCTCATAAGTTTAGATGGGAAATGGGAAATCTATCTATAAAAATAAATAAAACATTTGTCAGTATTACCTATCCTCAAGGTCTTAACTGACTACAGAATTATAAGTTCAAGAGGTAGCCTACCATAAATTACTACTAACACTTTTTTTTTTAACTAAATAAGGGCTGTTATGTGCTTTCCCCACCCTTTTTATCTCAGGATAGAGAGGGGGGGAGGGGGGCAAACCATGTAATTCTAACTATGACCGATCCCATCTCCAGCAATCCAGTCTATTGCGAGATTGATGTTCTGGTGAAATTATCGGGTAGAGAACGCTTACAATTTATTTTGAGAAACTATATTATTATTAATTATATTGGCTACAAAAAAGGTCAGTCAGTAAAATATTTTGATTGGATGCATAATTAAATAATTAATTATTTCCTAAGACAGTTATAATGTCTAATAGATTCACAGCATCTTGATTACAACTTCTTTCCAGAATATTCACCAATAACATCTTGGCATTGAAATAACTAGTCTTAAAATTTATTATATTTTTATTTAGCAATGCATTTTACTACCCGTTCGGGCTATATACGTATATACTAATCACGCTAATTGTTTCAGGGATTAGGAAAGCTATATTAAAGGAAGTGTGCCCATATTTGTGTGGATGGAGAGTGGAAAACTATTTTGGAAAAACCCCCCTCAGTACACTCGACACAGATTTGAACCTTGATCACCCCGTCATCGACAGTCTAATCTACTGCGAGAGTGACGTCTTAGACCATGCGGCCACCAAAACGGGTAAAAATGTATTAATCCATCCCAGATTATATTGTTATTGAATTTTAATGGATTTAGAAGGCAATGTTAAGCTAGGTCAGGTTAATATTTTATAATAAACACATAAAGGAGTTTATTATTACATGAAATAGATGTTTTATTGATTTTTAATTTGGCCATTCTATAGTAATTATTTTAATACATTTTGGTTTTGTAGTTACTAATTAGTGAGTTTATGTATGAGGGTTAAATAAAGCAATGTGTTAGAGTTTGATTGATGTAACATCACTAAAAGATATACAATCTATGTTTCATAATGGGAATAAAGAAATAATATAATATTGATAGATTTATGTAGACGGAAATGTATGCTTCCTCTAAGGTTCAAGTGTTCCAGAAGATAGTTTTAAATATAGTGGAACAATACCCTGTGAAATAGGTCATTCGAGCAAATATTTTTTACTTTCTCTCTATCTTACAGTTAGAGAAAGTATGGTGATCATCAAAAAAATCGAACTGGAGATTTTGATGAATCTTGACGTTTCATGACTCCCTGAATCCGAAAAAGTTGTTTTTGAATTTCCGTCTGTCTGTCTGTCTGTCTGTCTGTACCTCCAACTAGAGCCTAAACTATTTACCGATTGAGGTAAAACTTGATATCTAGGGTTTTCATAGGGTTCCCCGAGGGGTTTTTGGAATTGGATATCTACCCCTAAAATTAAGGGTAGTTTACTGAAGGGAAAAAAGAGAAAAAGTCGATTTTCTCAAAATCGGCTCTAACGATTTTGATTAAATTTCATTTATGAACATTAATAAATATTCCAAACAAAATGGCTACTCTCAATATTTCGGCAAAATGGCTTTAAGGGCTCCGGTCTGATGCGTAAATTAACATTTTTTATAATAGCTCCGAAACTATTTGAGATATGAAATTACTTAGCATTACAAATATGTATATATATTTATAATACAAATATTTTATTCGAAACATATTTTTATAAAATCAATAATTTTCAATCTATACGCAATTATATATATATTTTTAACTTTTTGGACATTAAAGCTTAAGTATTGCGATCGTAAAAAAAACTAACCTGAAATGTTGATGGATGTCGACGTCTCATGACCCCCCGAACCCTAAAAAATAGTCTTTGCAATGCCGTCTGTCTGTGTGTCTATAAAAACTTAAAATTAAGGGTAGTTTACTGAAGGGCGAAAAGAGAAAAATTTGGTTTTCTCAAAATCTGCTCAAACGATTTTGATTAAAATTTGTATCTAGGCGTTGATTAAGATTATAAATAAACTGGCTATTTTCATTTTCCTATGAAAATGATTTTTAGGGTACATTACAGAAGCGTTAATTTCCGTATCTCCACAACTATTTGAGAAACTAAACAACTTATCATTGCAAAATTGTAGGACTATTAGAAATAAAAAACTTTTATTTGACATATATTTTTATAAAAGCAACAGTTTCTGAGATATTTGCAAATATATTAATACAATTTTGTGAGCTTTAGTTGTAAACATATACTACTTAAGTCTTAACGCAATAATTCTCCAATGCCATAGAGTAATTAAATATAAGTATCTAAAAAAGTATGTTATTTTTCCTTAAAGCTCTTAGGAGAAATGTTTGCATAGCAATGATCTATCTCCATTTTAGACTCAATAGTCAATATTTACATTTTTTATTGGTCAAAATGTATAAATGAATAATTAAATATCAATGCGATGACTTGAAGATCTGCAACACCTTATAAAATGTTAAAATTTTAACCAGAAATCGAAATTTTAATACGAAGTGTTGACCCTTGTGGAAGACATTAAACTGTTTGAAATGCTCTTAGGTGGACAAAGATGCGCCTCTTTTCTCATTGATTCTATATCATTGTATATTATTTTATGCGTGTTCTTATGTGGAGTGGTGATGATACAATGTACATTATTCCGTTCAGAAATCTTACGAGTTTATAGAAAGAGAGAGAAAGTCTGTGCGGTGCGCCGTACCATTTATTTAAATTATGAATATCAAGAATATTGTGGAACTATACTCTGTGAAATAGACAAGGGCGTATAACGCTAATTTTTCTATGGGGGTCCGGATCACCCCTTTAAGCCTGCCTTTTCTTTCAAATTTGTCATAGTTGATAATGTTTTGAGTAAGTAGGTATGTTGATATAATGTGCGGGGGGAGGTAGTAAACCTACCTACATAAGCTACAAATTCCACTTATGTCAGTTCTGTTATTTAAGTTGCTCTTAGGGTGATTCCTCAAGTAGGATTTTACAAGTGATAACAAAAATGTTTGCCATATTTTCTCGGACCCCGCTTACTCGGCTCATTTCAAGAAACTTCCTTTGTTTTACAATACCATATGAATGTATGAGAAAAGAAGTACAGTATTTGAAATATTCACAGAGATAATTATACAATCGGAGGTTTTAAGGTGTATCTTGAAGGTGAATATTAAAATATTCATTAACTAATATTTGGTTAGTGGCATATACATTTAAAACGGTAGTAGGAGTAAAAAACTTAAACACTAAGTTTTTAAAAGTATTTGTGGACCCCCCTTTAAGGGGGCGTCCTACACATTCTAGGGGGTCCAGCTAATCCCAGGGGGGTCCAGACCTCCAGCCCCCACCTTTCTACGCCATTGGAAATAGGTGATTCGAGCAAATAATTTTTAAATTATGACTTGGATAGTATATAGACAGCTGACGTTTTTATGTGTCTAATATCAATAATTATTATGTCTTTAGTAAGTTTTTCCTTTTAAAAAAAATAAATTGTAGACATTCTTGACCAAAATGATGTTTAACTATTTCGAGCATGAATATTTATTCTATCAATTAAAGTTCAAAGCATAGAGCACAATAATGAAATAAAACATTTTAAATTTCGAAACTACTCACATTCGGTGTCATGACGTAGAGGACCTATCGTCCTCGGGCCTAGTTCAGGTTCGGTTGTGGACACTAATATAAACAATGACGTCACTATCATTAACAATGTCGACATCTTGAGAGGGGAAGACATGCCGGTGTGACCACTTGAGGGGTTTGCAGAACAACGTTAACTGAAGGCACGTAACACCGTGTCAGGAACTTTTATAGACGCGAGAAGGGTCAACCGGGATTTGATGGCAGCCCTTTCACTTCTGTAAATAGACAGCATTTCATCTTCGATTTGTGACGGAAAGGTGAATATTGAGGTTAGATAACGGGGGTATTGTTAGAATAAGTGATGTTCAAATAAACTATACCTTGGTTTTCCTATGAATAGACGTGGGGCATCGTTTATAAAATACAAATGTATTTTTTGCGGTAAATATTAATATAATTTTACTATCGTATTGCTGTTATTTTATTGGTACTGACAGTATGTCAAAGCTGACATATTCAGATTACACAACTTGATGTATGAAAATATTAAAGAGAAATACGTTATAGACAGCTATTAGGGTACGCGGCTTTGTTAGGTTAGAGTTAGGAAGCTGTTGCAAGAAATGCAAACATTGTATTAGAGGATAGTTAGGAAATAAGGGCTCTTTTCCACGAGCGTATTTAGCAGAGCTGCTGTTGTGCTGTCTATATTAAACCCATGTTTTCTTCTAAGATTTCAGTAATAAAATCATATTTTTGAACATTTTGGACCTCTCCCCCCCCCCTTTTTCCATCCTTTTAACAGGAACTAATATAATTTTTTATGCATTATATGAATTGCTGGTAGTTATTAACGAGACTTGTAAATTAATGGTGCGAAATAATTCACAATAATTCGCAATAAACATTGTTGTACATTAACTCTAAATTTATTGTATGAAACTGGTAAAAATTAAAAATGTATAGCATTATAATATATTTTTTAATTTACTCGCGATTCACCCTCCAATTCTTTCCTGTCTCTCTTTGTATTACGTAAGCATTGTTCGGACCTCCGCTCCCCCTTAAGGTATTTACGTAATACTTGAATTTGGAATAAACTTTCTGCACAATGATTCTTATGATCTTGTTTTTTTTCTTGATTATTGCCGTGTTCAGATGGCTTTGAATCCCAAACAGCTGGTAGCATCTTTATCTCACTAATAAATATTTCCACATCTAAGCTCTCAAAGGATTGTTGGGATGACATTTTATAATAATTAATAAATAATTATGTAATTGTTAGTCTAGCACAACAACACGTGGCTCTGTTTTAAAGAGTCGCACGTATTTCTGCCGCCCGTGGAAACAGGACCATTTAATTTAATGTATCTACACTGGCAGCGCTGCTAGGAAACGCCGCGGCTAGTCGCAAAGGACAGTCGATCGTGCGCGGCAGCAGCGTTGCTAATTCAACCACACACACACTCGTGGAAACACAACCACTTAGAACAAGGAATCGTCAATCAGCGCTGCTAAATACGCTCGTGGAAATAGGCTCTAAGATAGTGCTACTCAATGGACCGGTGGTGGTCCACGGGCCGGTGGGAGCCGGTCCATGGCCAGCAACCAAGATAAAAAGTTGTTTTTATTACAAGTTAAACTGTCCACAATAGAGCCACGGCTTGATAGAATGTGCAAAAATAAGCAAGCTCATTATTCCCAGTAAGTGTTTTATTATTTTTTTTCTTTAATATCAATAAAAATGTGCTTCCAAAAAAAATAATTTAATGCCTACCCCACAAGGGATCAACTTTCCACCAAGCCGGTTCCTGTGTACCACCAGACGGTAAAGTTTGTGTAGCACTGGACTAAGTAACTTATAATAATTATGATAACACAGATTGAGAACGATAATTTACAGCAAACAACGTATCATTTGATAGGGTTAATGAATTCAAATATTTAGGAATAATTATTTTAACTAGAAATTACAATATTAGATTGTAGATAAGGAAAATAATACGGTAGGGAGATTATTACTACTCGGTCAGTAAGTTGTTGGCGTCTCGCCAGCTGTCAAGAAATATAAAACTCAGAAAATATTATAAAACCATAACTTTACCGGTTGTTCTTTATGTGTGCGAAACATGGCCTCTTACCTTAAATGACGAAAAAAAAATTAGGTTGTTCAAAATCGAGGTGCTTGGGAAGATATTTGGTCCAAAAATGGATGAAGATAGTGGGGAGTAGAGGAGGCTACATAATGATGAGATGCATACCCTGTACTTATAACCAGACATGTTAGGGTAATAAAGTATCGCAGGTTACGGTGTGCAGATTATGCACCTGAAATAAATAGGGTGTAGTGAGGTGGATTGGATATAACTAGCTTAAGATAGGGATAGGTGGCGAACTTTTGTGAGTGGGGTAATGAACTTTCGAGTTCCTAATTCCATAGAGTAAGTAAGTATAGGTTTCTCTATTGGAATACAAAAACATCGCCCGTATGTATGGGACATTAGACGGGATTATTGTAACAATTGTTGCAGAGAGAAACTAGTGGACCCATTGTGATGCGGATAGTTCGAACGGGTAATAAGATGCGATGGATAAAACTATGACGTCAGAGGACTATGGCTCTATTCCTGGTGACGTCAACGGGTTTGTCCCGAACTCTATAATTAGAAAATATCTAGTGCTGGCTGTATTCCTACTAGGATTACATTTAGCTAGTGCGTGTCACCACCTAGGCTACTGGTGGGTACGCAGTTCCTTGCGTCAGGCTCACCGTCAACTGTGATTGCCGGTAACGGAGCGATTAAGTTTCAAATCTCGTCGGAGTGCACCGAGGGTTGATGGTGTATCTCCTTCATCTAATTTATTACCGACCCACTTCAGTGGCGTAGTTAGCTAAGGCGCTAGTTTCGTGTTGAGCTTGACTTCCGAGGACGGGGAGATCAAGGTCCGAATCTCGGTTGGGTGAACTGGGGGGTGGTTTTCCATAAAGGGTTTTCCACCACTCTCCCTCCACGCAAATGCGGTCTCACTTCCTCTAAATTCGACCTTATCAATTCCTAATCTATAAGTGTAATTAGTACTTAGGCGTATAACCCTAACGGGTAGTAAGACGTGGTGCTAAATAAATAGTAAATAATTTATCGCTGAGGGGTTTCCATCCACGCTAATATAGCTGCACTTCCTCTAAACAAACTATCTTATCCTTACCCACTAATGTGATAGTGATGATAAAGGTAGACTTTAGAGGAAATGTACTTGCATTGGCGTAGAGGGAGAGTGAAGAAACTATTAAGAAAAAACCTCAGTTAATCCGGTTAGGATTAGAACCCTGACGTATCCGTCACCACAGACCAGACGAGCCTTACGTTTAGTACGTGTTTCCACTGGCACGGAGAAATAATCATATTAAAATCCTCAGCTATTTCGAAACCTATCTCGGGGTGCGGTAACCACGCTGATTGATCATCCCCCGACTCAAATCGGGTCATTCAAACTCACGCACACACAGTCACTTGGAATATTTAACCCCCTTCTAAGCAGTTAGGAATGACGGACTAAATCGCTTTCATTTAGGACTATTAGCTCTCTACGAACGGTTATGGAACAATCGTTATAATTCTGTAAAAACCGCGAGGCTCGATTCAACATCACTCTGTCTGACCAAACATCGGAATTTCCGGCCAGTTCCCCGATACATTAACAAGTATCGGACCCTATTGTACAAAATAAGTATACACACATGAAAGATATATAAACCCCGGAATTTATTGTATGAACAGGAAAATTTGTATTTATTGGCTGTCTAACTATAGTATGATTTTGGTAGGAAGAACAGTATCTGGTAGTTATTAAAGTTACTAAAACAATGTTAATATATTCGCACATCAAGTCATGCTATCTGCAACTGCCACTTTTGATAGATATTATCAATACCTATAAAATAACACAAATAATATAGTAAAATTTGATCAATGTTGGCCGAAAAGAAATAATATGTTTGAATTTTCTCCACCGTGCTTCCAACCAAAATCAGGGTATAGCTAGCTACCTCTTTGACCTTTAAAGACTCTAAAGTTCATGGCCACAGAACGCAAGCTCGCTATTCAACCCTATCCTGAGACACCTCCATCCAATCCCTATATTTTGTCGGGCTGATTTTTTAATTCAGGGGGCATTTTATTTTTCTGAGATTTTATGGCCCCCCTGGGGTTTCACACACTAAAGTTATTATTATTATCATCATCAACAACGTCATTGTCATCAGTACATTTCACACCAAGGCTTTTCATGGTTTAATATAAAGAAATGTATGAGAAACGTTGTTAGGAGAAAGTGCAGCCGCATTAGCGTAAAATGCACCTATTAAACCACCCTTGCGCCTACTAGGGATGTTTGTTTTGTTTCCAATTACTTTTAATATCAGTCTAGGATATTTTAATCACGTTAATATGTTAACAATAAGGAATACTTACTTTATTTACTTATCTTACTTTATTGCAGTGCAAATTGATTACATTCACATGTACATAACATAAACACAATCTTTACAACAAATTATGTTTCTCATTTTCCTATTTTATGCAAAAATGAATGGTCACTGAACATCATACAATTCCAATTTTATTCGAACATGATTCAATTCTCAATTTCCATTGATATCTTGACCAGTCATCCTGTATTGTAAGACGTATTATGCTACCCCCTAGGTTTTTAATATTTATTTTACTTTTATTGTTAATTTTATAAATTTTAATTACCATCGTCCGTAATCAATCCTTAATACTATCTAAATCTCCTTAGTTACGTATTCTAAATTAAAACTAATGCAGTTTACTGTGTTTTCAGCTGTAATTATTCACGTTATCCTTGTTAAGGAATAAATAAACTTAAAATAAATGTGTCCACATTTGTTTGGAGATAGAGTTGAAAATCGTTTAGGGAACTATAACGCTCAGTATACCTGGCTGAGACTCCAGTCTTGACTTCCCATCACCAGCAAACCAGACTAGATGAGCTTGACATTTAGTCCGCGTGCCCATTTATGGCCCAAAAGTATTAAATTTGTTATTTGTTGCCTGAAATGACAGACTCGTGACACACAAATGTTTTGGACAAAGTTGTTTTAGGTGGTGTGTGCGGAGATGCTTTTAACTATAACTAACGTTTAGAAAAAAAATTGAAAATAGCTTCTAGAGGCAACCATAAATAGATATGTGAGGTATAATGATTAATTAAACCCCATTTACCATTCAAATAAAAGTAAAACACCTCCAATTATCTTCTGGAGGCGATCAATATTTAAAATATTCCCCGAAGTGCTCTCTTCTAGCTTGCATGAGGGGATACACCCACAAAACCCAATTTCTTGACGAATCTATTCTTAAATCCCCCCCAATCCCCACTTTGTCAAAATGGACGAAAAAGGTCCCGCTGTCAGCGTGAAAATAGGGGCTCAAAGAGGGCCTGTGCGTAGGACCCTCTCGGGCCATGAATCCACCAGTGGTTGGTAATCTCTTGCTTAGCTTGTCTGCTTGGTTTTAAATATATATTCTCATTCAAGTTATTACATTAGATCAGTCCCAACCAGGGTTCTGTAGAACATGGATACTCCGCGAGCCCGTAGTCGGCCGGTTACAAGAGAATTTCCAAAATCTTATTTTTTGTTGATTTGTTGATAATTTTTAGACAATGTGGAAATAGGTTAAGAGAACTTGGGTATCCGGAGAAGATGAAGAGAAGAGAGACAGTAATACTGTTTATAGTGAGGTTAGTAGAATAGTTTGAATCCAAGTTCAGTTACCGAAGGACACTAATTATTAAATATAAAAAGCGATAATTACTATTTAAATATTTTATTCAAAAGTATGAGCTAATTATTATCTAACAGCATTACTGGCTTACACGTATATTAATTTATTAATCTACCCCTGTCAAACCTAATATGTGTCAGGTATGTAAGGGTTCCCCGAGATCAGGGGTGGATCCAGATCATTTTCATAGAGGGGGGAGGGGGGGAGGAGTCATAGTTACTTACAATGTTAGATTTCTGTTTAAAGCCATTTAATAATTTCTCATTCATATTTGATCTTATGCATGTTTTAAACCGTGATCATCTTCTCCAATTTTTTAAAATAAAATAGTTTTCATAAACTATTTAGAGTGGCCCTCCTTCAACAAGTTTTTGAAAAATGTTTCACTCTAAAAGCTATGAGTGATCTTTGCCTTGATGGTTTTTTTAATTAGATTCTTTCATAAATTATAAGCCATTTAAAGTGTTCCTCACCTAGAAACTTTTGAAATTTGGATTCTCTTCGAAGCTATTAAGAGTGATTCTCACATTAATTTTTTAGGATAATTAAATACCTCTAGAAGATAACCTTTGGAGTAGTCTTCCACCAACAAAATTTTTAAAATCTAATTAATTCAGAAACTATGCTATTTGGGGTGGTCCTCGCCTGTAAATTGTTCAAAATGACATGCATCTAGAAGCTATTTGGAGTTGTTCTCTACTAGATATTTTTGAAATTTGGATGACCTAGGAAGCTATTTAGTGCTTTCCTCTCCTGACTTTTTCTGCCAGTTAGATGCCTCTAGTCTGGTAGTTATTTGAAGCGGTCTTCTCTGACAAATCTTTGACAATAGAACGCATCTAGAAGTCACTTGGAGTTTGATTTAAGGCCACCTTTCAGCTTCTTATTCAATAATATCAGAGGATTTGAAATATAGCTGGGAGGGGGGTTATTCCAGGGAGGAGAAAATTATTTCCAGGGGGCAGAGTCCCCCATAGTTCCGCTGCTCCTGCTGTCCACACATACTCTATATTCTGTATTCGTGGATGAACTGCTCTCAGGCGATTATTAGTCTTTTTTGATGTGTGGTAGTCTACCGTCTCTATGCGGAACAATGTTCGTTACTCGCTATGCACGACAAACATTCGTACATGAAAATTAAATATACGTGGACGAATAATGCACGTGTTCGAAAATTAAATAAACGTGTATGAATAACGCAGGTATGTACCCAGTTTAAAAGGTGTCCGCGCGTAAAAATACAATAAAATTGTATAATTATTTATGTCTGTTGTATTTTCTTTGTAAAATTTGAAGTTTCATTTAGTGTTTTGTATTAATTTTCTAACTTTCACAGGTGGGTCAACTGACCCTTTGACCACCTCCTGAATCCGCACCTTACCGAGATTTTATGAAATATTTAAAGGTTTCCCCAAAATAAAAGTTGAGAATCATTGCAAGTTTGTGTATTGAAGAGAAACTTAAAATCTGGTTACTTTTTCTAACAAAAGTTGTACTATAGAAAATAAACATAATACTCTGCCCTTCTACTGATTGTGATTTGTTTTTGGGTACCCCATCTATTTTATGCCATCTAGGTTGTCATAGAGAATTGAAAGGAATGATATTATCGCTCTTTGTGTGTGTGTTTTTCAACTATTGCATTGTTCGGAGTACTCCGGATGATAATTGTCCGCCTGAGAAGTCGGGTCGGTTAAGCTCTTGTTTCGGAATGTGGATCACAAATGTTATTTCAGCAGTACAATCCGTTTATGAGTAATTTGATCTCGCATTGGAAAGAGACTTTATATGGGAGAGGGGAGAAAGCATTAATTTATTTTAACCCGGGATGGTGGTTGTCTAGTACTTAAAAAACAAATGACACCTACCCACGCGCATGTAGGATTAAACATACCGCCTGCCATAATTATTTGTAAGTATCTTTATACAATAAGTAAATATATAGGAACTATGGTTGGGAATGTATTTTTTTCCTCTAGTACCGCGTCTTACTAACCATTCAAGTTATACACCTAGGTGATAATTACACTAATGTGTTAGGGATGAATTTAAATGAAGTGTACCCGCATTTGTATGAAAGTAAAGTGGAAAACCATTTAGGTAAAATCACCCTCAGTAAACAAAATCGAGATTGAAGCCTGCTCTCCCCATCTTTGGCAGTCTATTCTATTGCGATAGTAGCGCCTTAGACCATGCGGCCACCGAAGCGGGGTTAGAAGTGTAATATTAAATGTACTGTCCTAGGTTAAGTTAGTTTGTAATTATTTTTTTTACCCAATTAGTAGATATAGAGGTGCCAGATTTGGATGTGAAGACAGATTATACTAGGTTAAGTTATATTTGAAGTCCTATTGTAAAATTAGTAAATTACCAGTAATGGCTGTGTACTATTAGACCGCTGTCCCTAGTTATATGGTTTGTGTGACGTATTCTGGTGTAATGTGTAGACTATTTAAAAAAGGCAAGCTAAATTACCATCGCGCATACTGTAACGATCATTGTCCCATCATTGATCACATTCACATCCTCGTGAGTCCTTTAGTAGCTTGTTTGATTAACAATGGCACTGTCCATGTAAATTCGAACAACCCCTAGATAATAATCCAAACAATACACAACAATCCATTTCCAGAGGAGATACCTACCCCCCCCCCACCCCCTTTCAAAGCCTCCAACATCCCCACTTGAAATTGGAATGTTACTAACTATTCAAATAATTTATTCTTTATGCCCTTCACGATATAAAACATTACCAAAAAAAATAACTATATCGTGACTGCAGTTATACGCCATTTGTGAAAATGCAAACAAGAAATTAATCCATTCCGCCGATGGATATGAAATATTTGTTTCCCAGCCATGTTGTAATTATTTATTAAATTTCTCTATTGCATGCGGTGCAAATAAATTATTGCCAAACACGTGTACACGGGGATAGGGGTAGAATATTTATGCAACAGTTATCAGTTTTATTTACCCTCTCTATCTAACGATTTTACATAAGTGCTAAAACGCGCTATTAATCTCGCTACTATCCACAGCAGTAGGTCACGCCGACAGAAGTGTTCGTCTCGTTTTGTCCGATGGTTTGCCGATGACAAAGGGAGGTAGTGGTTTGAATCCCATCCGGGTCTGTACTGAAGTGGTTTATCTCTGGATGATTTCTCACTCTCCTTTCACTTGAATGTTGGGTACATTTCCTCTAAATTCTACCTTCCTCATCCCTCCCTACTTAAGTTAGTGTAAATATGTGGATACCTGAACGTGGCACTTTACATACATATACCGATATACATATATATACGGCCCGTTCTGCTGGACACGTGATAAAAGGGCGTTAGTCCTAACTTTGAATAGAGATGGAAAAGGTTGACTACCCGTAGATTTTCAATTTTGATTCGAATCAGAAGTGTTGTTTATTAACACATATCGCTTCCTAATCGAACAGTTCTATTGAAAGATTTTGAATCTAGTCCAATAAAAAAACTAGTCACAAAAACTGTGTCCAAACAAAGAATAGCTGATTAATATAACACAATGTCCAATGTTGGTTAAAATAAATTTTAAATATGGATTTTATGGCATATGTAATGCTATTATGAGATCGTTTTTTATACTTATTTTGATAACAAATTGATTTAATTTCTATAAAACGTTAAATTTGTGATAAGTTAAATTTCTAGATTTGAATTTCGAATAACATTATATCCAACCCGTATCTGGAACCCATTTGAATTTGAAATTTCGAATCCAATCTGAATCTGTCAAATATAAAGATTTTGAATTTATAATCAACTACGAATCTTGATTGGATTCAGATTAGCACTCGAAATTTTGAAGCTTTTTACAAGTTTAGTGTTTAGCCATATCATCATCTTAAAGATCTTGTGTTATTTCCCACACTCTCCTCATCACATTCCTCGTTCCTACTACCCTACTGACAGAGTAGAGAGAAGAAAGATAGATTTTAGAGGAAGTGTACTTGATATTTAAGTGGAAGGAGTGTGGAAAATCATTCAGGATAAACCACTCTCAATGTAGCTTAGTGGGGATTCGAACGATGAACTATCTCTAGTCACCGAAGAACTTAGACAAGATGGGTGGCGCCTTTTCCCTGATACCCAAACAGAGAGGGATATGGATCTTGTTCTTTGGAACAATTGAAGTCGTAGATATCGTTGAGGCATGGACACGTACCTAAGATTTTTTTTTTTAATATTGTCATCGATACCGGTTGAGTTTGAACCACTCGAACGAAAAAATGGGAGCTATATCACCGGGATTAGAGACGAAACATTTTCGTTTGATTTCCCCCACAGTTTTACAGTTTTCTCTTCAGTTTGATAATTTTTCATAAGGACTCTAATATCAGAAACGTTATCAAATGAGTTACAATAAACAATAACAACGATTCCAGTTTTATTCTTACACTCTAGTATCGACTACAGCACTTGGTTGTTAAATGTCGGGCTCACTGAATACCAGGTATGTTAATACATCAATATTAGAATCTTAACATCACCTTCTCCTGGGATTCAATCATAAGATACTTTCAAACGAAACAATTACCTGACATTTTTCCGATAGAAAAACGTTGAGACCCGCTTCAGTGGACATATGATCTAAGGCGTCACTCTCGTGTTAGATTGGCCTGCTAATGACGGAGAGGTTGGGGTTCAAATCCCGGTTGATTCTATTGAGTGTGATTTTTTCCCTCGATCTTTTTCCCCTTTCCTTCCACGCTAGTGTAATTAGACTACATCTAAAATTCTTCCTTCCTCATTCCCAACCCATTAGAGTAATTATAATATTATATGCGTATAGACTGAACAGGTATTAAAACACAGCGATAAAAAAAAGGTGTATCCTTAAGTCCGTGCGCTCTCGACGTCATAATTCTTGGGTGCTATTCACTAGGAATCTGATACCAGGTATTCTGTGTCAGCAGGGAGACCCCTCACCCTACCCCCTACCATCTCCCCTATCCCCACTCCCACTTAATCTCACGCCTACACTCTCAGGTCAGCGTCGACTGATTTATGACGTCAGTATGATTTGCATCCACCCTGTATATTATAACAAGACAAGGTTCGTGTTGGTACTCTAGTGAGTGTCTTGCACAATAGGAGGGGAGGGAGGATAATGGGGGTGACTTGGACCTACTGGACAAGGGGTTCTATTCCCGAACACAACCCTACTAATTAACATCGTTCCCGTGCTGTACGAGCCGTGCAGACTGTGCTAGAGTCGTGTCGCCACAGAAAGGACCTTAGACGATGGTTCATGAAGTAGTTACTAGATCTAGTTTCATCTGATCATTTTTTTAAAGATGATATAACTTGTTACGATGTCCACTCTTACTAGACGATATCACTTTAATAAATAGCAACACATCCCTATCTATCTCTCCCGTTCCTATAAACTCCCCTTCCTCTTGTGATTATCGATAATACAACTACCCTCACCAGTGGGTGTGTGAATTAAATGTCGGAATTCTCTAGTCTGTGATGGGTATACCAGGGTTTGAATCCCAGCAGGAGTATCCGGGGTGATTTTCATAAATGATTTTTCATTATCCTTCCCAGTGGCATATTCTGAGAAAATTAATAGGCTTCCTGTACTCTAAAAGTTGCAGGGGAGATTTGGGGGCCGAGGACCCTCAACCACCGTTGATCAAGAACGTCAAGGGAAATATTTGAGGATGTGTGCATATATAAAAGTGGTTCTGCTTCCCAGATAATCTGGAAAGACTTCTCAGAAAATCTGGAAGCTCCGGGAATCAAACCTGGGACCTCTGGGTCCATAGCCAGAACTTTTGACCACTAGACCGCAAAGGCGGTCCTCAAATTGTAATGATATCTACATGGTTAGAAATTTAAGTAAATATTAATGTCAGGGCTAAGAGTGGTATGGGCGCATTTCTGAATGCATAAGAGAGACAGATCCTATTCAATTAGCCTATTGTAATTAAAATCACACAGATAGCAATACTCAAAGCAAAAAATCATAATAAGAGTAAAATGAAGTGGTACATGGATCAAGCATCCATCAGATCTTGGTGAGAGGGAATCAGGTGGATTGTCCAACTCACTTTGCAATTAAAACTATTTCTTAAAGCCTAACTTATCTCACACAATACTGCTTGGGAACAAATGAGTCTCCCAGCTTGAGAATTTATGCTCCAGAAACTATTTAGATGCGTAAACTCTGACTAACATAGGGGAGATTATCTAGGACTATTAATACTCTATCGCTACGTCTTTGGTTTATTGCTAAGATATTTACACATATATTTTGCTGTAAGCAGCGGTGCACCCAAGGGGGAGAGGGGCAAACAGGGTATTTACCCCCCTTCCCCAACATCCCAAATAATTTTAATAGAAATTTAAATAATATGAAGTATAGCTAAAATATTTAGCATTGAAGATGTGTCGAATGTATAGGCTACATTTTAAGACCAGGCTTCGGACTTAAGCCTAATATTCAAAAGGTTTACTGTTACACACAAAATTAACAATTGAAAAAAACCCACAAATACTAGCTTCGATACCATTTGCATTATTTAAATATTAATAAATATTCTCGGCCTTCAGGGGCTAGGAGGCTATGCAGTGTGCAACCCCAAACCCGCTCTCTCCATCAAAATTTTATTCTTGCTACAGCCTTGATTGAATGCCTCCCCCAAAGTAAATGGCTGGGTGCATCACTGATTGAGTCAATTATATGATAATATATTTTATTTTACCTTTTCCTTCTAAATAATCTTGAAATGGTGAAATTACACTCCTGACTTTTGAGATTCCTTGATGTATAGTTATATAGAATAACAATGACTAATAAGTCGTTAATGTAAAACAAAAACTAAAATAAAACTATTAAAACTCCATGAATCCTTTCTACTAAAAAAACACAAGAATTACCGTCAACCACGGCTAAAGTAGCCTCGTCACCCGCTGCCCCTCCCCCCCTTCTTCACTCTACCAGTGCTGAAATGCCTAAATTTGAAAGAGTAGTTAAATATGTTTGCCAAATACATGATAATACATGTGACTAGAATGCCTAAACAAAAATCAATGTATTTCATTATTGTATAATTTAAAGCTTGTTACGTATACTAAATATTATTTTACAGTTAATTTTATATAATTCTATTAAACTATACTAAATTAGCTTAATAAATAAACATTGTGATCTTGAATCTTTTTTCAAAAGTTGGCACAATGCTTATCTTGCTTCACATGAACAGCATGACCTGGGGTGTGGAAACCCGAGTTCATTGGACAATAACTTGTGGGCGAGCGGAAAGGGAATATGTTGCAACCCCCTAGACATTATGCAAGGTCATTAGAGCCTCCCTAGCTTGCCTTGCAGTTTTCAAGCAGCAGACCCTGGGATTCCTATTGGGTTAAGTAGAGCCTTTTAGAAGAAGAATTACTTAAAACACAATATTCTTGGAATATGAATCAATATTAGTTTTAAAATTAATAATACATTACATGTATATTTATTGACAATTTAAACATTAGTATTTATACAGTTAGCATAGACCACATTGAATTTTTTTAAACTAGTCCATATCATTTTGGATATAAGGTGCAGGACTAGCATACCCAGAGAATACGCCACTGATCCTTCCATTATATGGAAGACACATTTCCTCTAATTTTACTTTCCGCATCCTTGCCACATTAGTAAACATAAAGTGCGTATAGCTTGGATAGATAGTAAAATGTGGGAGGAAAAAAAAGTAAAATTATCTAAGCCGATTCACCCCTGCCTCGGTCATATGTTGCTACTTTTTGAGTAATTCCTTATTGAACCAGGGACCCCTTCCTCTTATCTAAAAGGGCGAGCACGCATCAGACCGTGAAACACGGACTCTTTGTGCTTGTCGTGCATGATGCAGGTGTTCCAGGAGAAGCCATGTCACGCTAAATCAGGAGGGTACAGTCGTGTCCAAACTCTTTGACTCATGATACACAAACAAGAAGTACATTCCGTCTAGAACACAAGTACGCTCATAAGCAAGCTTGAGAGCAGATAAACTATAACGGTTTTTTAGCACCACATATTTTCAAGTTATACGCATTTGTACTAATTACAACAATGAGTTAGGGATTAGGAAGGTTAAATTTAGGGAAAGTGTACCTGCATTTGTGTATAGGAAGAGTGGAAAACCATTTAGAAAAGCCACCTTAAGTACACCCAAATGGGATTTTAACTCCGATCTCCTTGTCAACGTTGGTCTAGTCTATTGCGAGAGTGATGCCTTAGACCATACGGCCACAGAAACAGGCACTAACTTTTTAACTGCCGTTTTAAAGTACCCTTTCTAAACGTAAAAACTATACTAGCAGCTAACATACAAGCTAGCTTAACTTAGGACAATAGGCCTACTTTTAATACTACTTACCCAACTATAGATTGCCTATTTATTGATTATGTAGCAGGATTTACAAACTAACAACCAAGGGAAATACGTCTAATATTACACACCCTAAAATTGAGATATTTACTGATTAGATATCAGGATTTACAAACTAACAACCAAGGGAAATACGTCTAATATTACACACCCTAAAATTGAGATGTTTACTGATTAGATATCTGGATTTACAAACTAACAACTAAGGGAAATACGTCTAATATTACACACCCTAAAATTGAGATGTTTACTGATTAGATATCAGGATTTACAAACTAACAACCAAGGAAAAATTGAGATATTTACTGATTAGATATCAGGATTTACAAACTAACAACCAAGGTAAATACGTCTAATATTACACACCCTAAAATTAAGATATTTACTGATTTGATAGCATGATTTACAAACTAACAACAAAGGGAAATACTTCTAATATAACACACCCTAAAATTGAGATATTTACTGATCTGATAGCAGGAGTTACAAATTAACTTCTGTTTGGAAATTTATTTTTAAGATAATACAATTTAAAGTTGTATTGTATTGTATGCAGATAGCCTGTATGTATAATAGGTTCATGTTAAATTCGTTTTTCCCCTTCTATTAAAGCTAATATTCACATAATTCCCACCCCCTGGCAAAACTATCTCCAATATTTAGGACTATTGTCAGTAGGGTAGTCAGGCCCCGAACTCATGGTCCCCTGGAGGTTGCGCCACCTACAGTTCCAAGCTCGCTGTTGTTTGTTCAATAATTCTGACCCAGTACAGAACTCACGACCACCCTCCAGCAATCAACAATGTCTAGAGGGGAGATGTGGGGAGCACACTAATCACCTCAGGGGTGACACGCGCCATGGAGCGTGCTAACTAACTACCCAGGGATGGGTAAAGTACCTCGAGTCCTGGTTTAGAAAGGTTGGATTTCCTTCTACAGTAATCTTTTTTTATATATGTCAAGTACTAAGATTGATCAATTAGTTAATTCAAGATTTGGTGATAAGATGAATAACTTTAACGATGTTGCCCACTTGGTGATTTCGAAGCTAATTTGAGAAACATGCTGCATTTCAATTGACTCACCTAAGCACTAACACAGATAGATACCCCAATGTACAAGTTATAAAGGAAAGGAAGAAAACGATAAGTTTACCCTGATAGGCCTCTTGCCTATGTGCTGATAACACTTACCCTCTTCCTTTGACGAGTTTACACACTGACTTTACTAATCGCACCACCTGAACAACATTGGCGTAATTGTTTAAAATTATCCAATTTCTTGTTTCCTATTCTAGCTAGATATATGTTTTCACGTAATTTTTCAAGCTACATCCTGTTAGGAAGATTTCTACAGGCCATTTTCGTGAACAAACCAAATAGTCTGAGCTGGAGACGATTTATATTATTATTATCATTATTATTATTATTTAGCACCGCATCTTACTACCCGTTCGGGTTATACGCTTAAGTACTATTTACGCTAATGAGTTAGGATTTGGGAAGGTTGAATATAGAGGAAGTGAACCCAAATTTGCGTGGAGGGAGAGTGGAAAACCATTTAGGAAAAACCACCCCCAGTTCACCCGACCGAGATTCGAACCTTGATCTCCCCGTAATCGGAAGTCGAGCTCAACACGACTAGCGCGTTAGCTAACTACGTCACCGAGGCGGGTTATTTATATTTTTAAAAAATTACCAAAAAAAACTACTTCAATATAAAACAAAATAATAATGTGAGACTGTAAGACTATTTTAAGAATCATTGTAATATAAATGGTTTTAGTTTCAATATTATATCTTTAAAACTGGTCGAATAAAACGTAAATATATTTACATGGAAAATACTATCCTGATTTGTCGTGACGTCACAGGTTGGCAACGGTCACCCAGCACTCTAGTCTCTCAAAATACTGACGCCTTAAGCCATGGTACCACTAGTACGGTTATTGGTGTAGTGGCTCACACCAGTAGCTCAAGCCAGGCCCAGACGTGTAATTTGTTGTTCCTTATCTTTTCTCTCCACGTGAGTGCCAACACAATTTGTTTCTTATTTATTATATTGCTTCATATTATTTGGCTGTATCCCACCGTTAGTTTGTAGCACAGCCGCTTAGCGTGTTTTCAACGGTTGAAACTGGTTACGACTGTTTGGAGACTTCCCACTAGAACGCAGAGACGCATTGCAGACGTCGAGAAAACCCCTGTTAGTTAAAAAGTTGTTTGTTGTTTCAAAATATGTCTCATGCTGAAAAGGAGGGTAAAGGTATCAACATGTTCTTATAAGATTAGAGATCTTACATTTTAGTTCTAAGGTCAAAATAAATCATACATGGAAATAAAAACGTAATCTAACTTTTCTCAAACAAATAAAGTCACTTTTTAAAAGACTCAGAACATTCTAAGATAGCTACTGATGATTGTTTTAGTGGTTTTGAAGCTTCAGAACTTTTATTCTCATAAGAAATACAACGGCGTGATGATATTTCATTTGGGCATAGACTTTTTGAGTGTCGTCCCCCCC
>CABFWO010001853.1:26212-37134 GCA_902155825.1 Timema genevievae
CCCCCAATTTCCTTATACATTTGTCCTGACATCTTATTTTACTATAAATCATGGCTTTTTCTGCTCTGTTAATATTACAATATAACTTCTATATAGCTAATGTAAAAATTTTACACATAAACTTTCTGGAATATAAACATATATTACTACTAAAATTACTTGTCCTGTTATTGATCATTACCAATTTACCTCGACCTGTGCCTGTTAGCAGCTCAGTCTACTATATATCAATACCATTATTTAATTTATAATACCTTATAACTATACTTGTCCCTCTTTCCCTATTGAAGTTATTTTGGTTATATACATTTTTTCCTTTCGATATGCCTGCTTTGGACTTAAATCTAACTTAACCTAACTTATACCTAGTGCTGTTGTCTACACAATCAGTTTATATCTTCTCCTTGTAGGGGAGTCCCATTTTCTTTTTCTTCTCTGGTCACTTCCTACCGTGGCCAGTCGACATCCCTGGATTGCTCGATAGCTCCAGCCCAGCATCACGCTTGTTTCCAAGCGAGCAGGGCTCTTCGAGTAAGGAACAACTTCCGACGTCTCATCTGTATCCACTTACCTTCTTTCTCCCCTAGCCGGTATTCCAGGCGTCCCTGGTTTATCAGCGAGATTCATCACTGGTATCCCTGAGACACCTTTCCTCGGCTAGAGCTCTAGATATATCCAGAGTCCATCAAAATCTAGTCCACCCTCCCTTTTATTACACTTTCTGTGTTTTGTTTCACCAGTTTGGTAACGCCTCGTCAAAGTTTGATGTTGCTTCTCCTCCTCCGTCTCCATCGTCTTCACTCGTCATTTCTTTCTCAATTGTTTCTTCTTGTCTGTTTTGTCTCAAGTCTTGGTCCTGTCTTTGTCTTCTTTCTTTAAGCTCGTCCATATGTCTGTCCCTTTCTGCTTTCGATACCCTGTCTGCTATCTCATCGAGGTAGCCATATTTTAAAATCACAAACTATTTCTTAACTAATGGCAATTTTTCTGGACGTGTGCACTGTGGCAGGCAGCAACCAATCAGTCCCAACAATCAATTTCCCCTCTTATTCTCCAAATGACAGCTAGAACGGACATAACTGTTTTTATAGGCCTTACCGTACTTCACAGCAGAGATATGACTTACAAATGTTAACTGTGTATTGGACTCGTTACAAAACTGTAATAAATAGTTGTTTCCAAGTAGGTACAGTCGACACAAATTACTGGATACCAAGTCCGCTCTTAGCAGAAGTGGGACCCTGGGAAAACCTCGTTTTGGGGGCCGCTAGTTATCTGCCTCATATGCCCCCTCACGCTCAAGAAAACATAATTTTTGTCTAATGTTATTACACTATTCCTACCACTTCTCAGCCGTAGTATCATGAAATGCCCTAAAAATAAAATACATGTAATCATTTATCCTAAAAGCCGTGTTTTTTTTATACATAGAAGGGCTGATTTCTACCTAAACCTTAATTCAATTTTCTTCCTCAGCTTGATCTGTATAAAGTTACAAAGAACAACTGCACTAATTTTAAATTAAATCGGTTGATCCTATAAAAGTTATCGTGAGACAGATCCAATACAGACAGACAAACAAATGCGAACCAGTTGAGTAAAAACAGATAACCTACTTCACTCGTTCAATAAATTAAATCACATGATTCTGTTTTTATTTGTTTTTACAGTCTGACAATATTTGAGAGCTAGCATATACAAGAAGCCAACAGTATTTTCCCACCCCAGATTGTTTTCCCCCTTTGTTACCTAAGCAATCGTGGGACCATAAATATAAAATTTGCTGTCACTATCCTTTCGGTGTTGAGTCGCGAGGCTTATTTAGAGATGAGCCTGGGACTACCACTGTCCAAGTTTATACACGCAGGGATAATTGGGACCACGAGTGTATAGACTTAAGGGGATCTGGAACCTCCATTGTCCTAGTGTGTAGACTCAAGGGGACCTGGGACTTCCACTGTCCTAGTTTATACACTCAAGGGGATCTGGGACCTCCACTGTCCTAGTGTATAGACTCAAGGGGACCTGGGACTTCCACTGTCTGAGTGTATAGACTAAAGAATACCTGGGACCTTCACTGTCCAAGTGTATAAAATAAATAGTACCTGGGACCTCCCATGTCCTAGTGTATAGACTAAAGAGTACCTGGGACCTCCCCTGTCCAAGTGTATAGAATAAAGAGTACCTGGGACTTCCACTGTCCGAGTGTATAGACTCAAGGGGACCTGGGACCTCCACTGGCCGAATGTATAGACTCAAGGGGACCTGGGACCTCCACTGGCCGAATGTATAGACTCAAGGGGACCTAGGACCTTCACTGGCTGAGTGTATAGATTCAAGGGGACCTAGGACCTTCACTGGCTGAGTGTATAGACTCAAGGGGACCTGGGACCTCCACTGTCCGAGTGTACAGACTCAAGGGGACCTGTGACCTCCACTGGCCGAATGTATAGACTCAAGGGGACCTGGGACCTCCATTGTCCTAGTTTATACACTCAACGGGACCTGGGACCTCCACTGTCCGAATGTATAGACTCAAGGGGACCTGGGACCTCCACTGGCCGAATGTATAGACTCAAGGGGACCTGGGACCTCCACTGGCCGAGCTTATGTCCCGGCGTATAATGGCCACTCCTCAGCAGTCCCCTATTAGTGCTTGCTACATATTCAAGAGGGGAGGGTTAATGTGTCTTGCACCCCCTTGTTACAAGAGGGGGAGGCCACAACCCTCTGACCAGCTGACAGTGGTCAAAGTGGAGAATAGACTTGACAGCACGTGACGGAACTACATCACTAGTTCGAGCCCTGCCCGGGACGTGTTACAGTTACATGATATCCGTTATGTCGAGGGGTACTGGGAGTCGGGGGCCAGAGTGGACTAACTCCACTACAGTGGCGAAGCGTGAGTTAACTTTTATAAGGTGCTACCAAACCTCAAATACTCCTCTAGCCCATTTTTTTTAAAACTATGCATTGACGTTTTTTTTTACATAAAATCGTATTTTCTTTTGTAAATCTAAAGAGGGACAACAATTCACTCAAACTAAAACCTGAAGTACGAGAATATAAGAACTGGGAGAAATGATTTTAAACCACCCCGTAATTATGTAGACATTTTATTGACGTGTAGAATTAGAGGAAATGGCATTGCTCAATTTCTCTTGTAGCCACAAAACGTAACCTCACTAATTACCGCCCTTTTTTCGTGCTCTTAATGGGTGTTGCTAAATGCCACGAATGCATGGTTTAGTATTTTCAACAGGGTTTGTATCCAGTCTAGTTTGTGGAAACGATTGACTTAATGCGTTACATTTGGGACCCCACGCGTCGGTCTTCACCGTAAATACATTTTCGGATACGTCATTACCGGCTTAATTATATGAACGACCTTAATCGTTCTCTATACTTTCTGATCACTTAGTGGTCGACGCTAGATTAAATCGTATTGAGTTCGGGTGTCAGATAGTTATACTACTAATACATTATCTTTTATTAAGCAGACTCACATTATTCCCAGTTTAAATGGCAGTCCACATGCAGAGAGCCTATTGCATCTCTGATTCTTTTGACTAGTGTAAAATCAGTGCCCTCACCTCGTGGGAGAAATTGTGTCAAACCCCCCACTTTCTCAGGGATGGACCAACCAATTAGAATACAGTCTGACACAATTTATCTTAAAACGTATCTATAAAGAATGTGTCAAGGGTGTTTTCATTTTCTCTTGCTTGAAAAATAAACATTGTGCAGTACACACTATAAAACGTTCTCCATGTCATTTATATGGGATATTTAACGTGCACTTTCTAAACCAACTGATCATATAAGCCTACGACTTATAAACTGATTTAAATCCAGACCAGACAAAACATCCAACCCCCAGCCGTTAATTCATCACTATGAAAGGTAATAACCCACATTTCACCAATGATAGCCTACATTTTTTGGCCATTCCAGGAGTCAAACTCGGGAATCTTAGTTCAGTAAACAGACACTTTACTAAATGAGCTAAGGTGTTGAACAATATCAAATGGGGAAGGATCCTTGAATACAAGCTTTTTCAAAATAGCATGTTAATATTTACCAAACATTGACCCCGTGTTTATCTGTTCTTATTATCTTCGTTTGAAACGGAAGGCAGAAATATTTTATAAGGGACTGTGAGACCTTTAATAGAGATAAATAATAAATGTACGTTACATTTAAAATGTATAGATTGACAAGAGTCATTCCCACTGTATTGATTGACTGTCTTATATTTTTAAAATAAATAATATATTTTATTTAAAATGTCACCAGTGGTAACACTGAATAACAGCAAGCCTCACAACTTTGCAGTGCAACCTGGGCAGAGGAGCGGCTACTTAGAATGGAAAAGAACTGACCACGAATTGAAATATTCATCCTGAACATTTTATTTAATTAATTTTTTTTTTAAATCGTTGTGAGTTTCACAGGCCATCCGCGCTATACGCCATTTAATCATTATATTGAGATAGGGATGATAAAGGTAGAATTTAAAGGGAGTATACCCGAATTTACATGTAGGTAGGGTGGAGAGACATTTAGGGAAGACCCACCCTCTATAAACCTGGCTTGAGCTACCCACCACCGGGAAAACAAAGCAAGAAGAGCTTGATATTTAATCTGGGTCACAACAGGGCTTTTTTTTTTTAGTTCATACGTTTTAGTAAAGTTATTATTTTTAAACTGCTTCATCTAATATTCTAAATTACGCTCTTCGTTATTTTAATATGTATTATTTATTTATTTGAGGTATTTAATGTGCACTTTCTGAATCGATTGATTTTATCATCACAGGAAAATATCTATGACCGATAGTGAAAGAGCCTATATAGTTTTGCTGGGAAGGGTATTTTCACATACCTTCCAGGGTTCTTTTACTAGGACCGACGGCTTTATTTCCCCTTTAAAGGAAGTTGTGCTACGGATTGTTATCGCTCAAGAAAAACCCGTTGACCCCGGCTGGTTTACAACCCACGAACATCGGGTCCTAAGGCGAGATATTTACCCCAAGACCACTGAGCTCAACTTCATATTTATTAAGTTTTTTAAAACACGTGGATGGTCACATCGTACAAGGATTCAGTCTAGCGATATGCTGAATAAGCTCGGTGCTTGAAATTAGGCTGGATGCACTGGTCTTCCCCACGAAATGTATCACTATGGTTTTTCCATCCTCAAATAAAGCTAATGCAGGTGTTTTGAACAACCCTCCCCTCCATACCTTTTAGAACAAGCCAATCACTAGCCTGGGTTCAAAACGTACCAATAATAGTTTTGTAATCTTCCGGGATTGATCCATGGTCATTACTCCTGAATCTTCATCTGAAATGCTTTGTTTAGAACCAGCCAAGATTAGATCACGGTTAATGAAACCACCTCGAGGGAGTAAAGATTTATGGCAATGGCAGTTCAGAAGCGTCAAAACTGCTAAAACAATCCTTAATTATCTACATACCCTCTTAAAAATGACTTTGTTTGAAAAAGGCTAGGTATATTTTGTTTCTAATCACTTACTGTGGTCTTAGAACTGAGACATTTCGTGGAATGACCTTGAAAATTAGTTTTTTAAACCTTTTACCATTTAAAAATATATAATTTAACTCAAAATTTAAAGATTTTAATCCTAATTGAACATGTTGATAGCTTCCAGCTACAATTTAGAATTCACCATATTAAGAAATAACAAACCATTTCTCGAATAGCGTGGCATTTCTGGACATCCACGACGCATCTCAGCGTTGCGCTAGGTGGCACTCTTAGTAGGGAATTCACTTGAAATTCTCCCTTTTTATCGTAATCTCTTAGATTTAATATAAGATTAATTGATAGCTATTAGTTAGTACAAATAATAAAATAAATGTTGCTTGGGAAGGATTCCTAAGATATTTTGTGATACAGTAGCAACATTGGCGGCCTGAAGACTTATTTGAAGAGCAATGTAGGAAACCCGAGTGAAGAAGGCCAGTGTTTTTTTTCCCAGTTTTATAGCAAAACATTTTTTGACCAAAATAAATAAAGTATTGCCCCACTATAAACATTATGATGCTCTTTACATGGTGATATCAACAGTTTTTGAATATCTTTCATGAGCATGAAGGCATTAGATTAGAAACCTTTCAAATGAAGATAAAAATTGTTATTAAATTCCAGGACACCCTTGACAGATATTCTGTTTCTACTGCAGTAATATTTGATTTATTTTGACCACCACATTTGTTCATATAAAAACTGAAAATATTGCCCTTAGCGTGCGTTTCCAACACTCCTACCTTAAACGCTCCCTATCTCCCATTAAACCCTTTATGCATGCATTTTAAAAACACTCCCCGTCCCCAACCTCATCCAGAATTTTTTCATATGTTTCATGTGTACATTTGTGCTTTTGTTGCAGGGGTAAGGAAAAGGGGTTTCGCGGGGGTTGTGAAAGTATTCAATTTATTAACACATCGATGGAAGTTGATAAAAAAATACACATTGAAATATTTACTAGTTTGGATGATAAACACGCAAAACAAGGGACGTTACAAAATGCACTCGAATACACTCCATTATTATTGTTATTATTAAAATTATTTTGAGCAGTTAATATATTGCTTTGCTTCCTGACACCGGATAAAATGGTTCAAATAATTATTTCAATAGTTTTTCGATACAAATGTTTCAAGTTTTTTTTATCATGTGATTTTTTTTTTGCTTCACATTATACTATTGGTTCAGGCTATCCTCATATTTACACTATAGGGTTTGAGAGGGTGAAAGTAAAATGGAGGAAGTGTTCCCGGAATTAGCGTGGAGGGAGTGTACGTAAAACGTAAAACCATACTCAGTACACCCGGGTAGTATTTGAATCCTGACCTCCATATCACTGTAAAACTAGACTAGATTATCTTGACGTTTAGCCCATCTACCCGCCTCTGGACGTTTATTTTACCCGTGCTCTGTGTCTTACTACGTGTCCGGGATATCCTCATTTAATTACGTTAATGTGGGTGTGCAAGGAATAAGAAATAAGATCGTGTTTTTTTTTACTATTTTTTATATCAAAACAATTTTTTGTCCAAAAGAAAGCCAATATTAATCCAGTACAAATATAGAGTTAAATATTCTTCACCTTGACTCAAACATTTCTTGAATATCTGTCAAGGGTGTCCTAGAATTTAATGACAACTTATCCTCATCACTTAAAAAGTGTGTCATCTAATACCATTATTCTCATGACAAATATTCATCAACTGTTGATATCACCATGCGAAGAAAACTTTATGTTTGTATTAGGAACCCGTAACGGTGCACACGTAGGCTGGTTGTCAGGCTTGCTGGTGAAGTGGAGGTTTACCTTCGAATCACGGTCGGGTGTTCTGACTATTTCATTTATAAATGATTTACCACTTTCCATCCAAAGCAAATTCCACTGGAATTGTCTTTTAATTTTACCTTCCTCGTCCTTACTGCACAAGTTTAATTAAATATGGGTGGCTCGGACCCGCAAAATAACACAAGGGTTTTATATAAATAAAATACCAATAATTATGGTGTGAACGCATCCAAGGGGGTTCGAGGATTCAACTCCCTCCCCCTCTAAAAATTACAAATAAAATAATAGCAAAACGAGCAGTTGGAATCTATTCCGTTCGTCTGTGTCTGCCCGGATCTTTTTGGCGTGGTAACTGTAAAGGGTGTGGAGAAATATTAAAAACATTTTGTAGGGCCAATCTTTGAACCTAGACTGAACCATGTATGTACTGTACACAATTTTTCATTCTTATTGTTATTATTTTCAACATGGTGGAATCTCAAAGGGTATTTGGTTTAGTAGCGTAGCTCAAGAGATTTGAGTTTATAATTCTAAGCAATCGATTGAGTAGGGCCTTTTTAAGGCATATTTTTAAAAACTTTGACTTCGTGACTTCTTGGTGATAAAGTATAATCTAATCTTAGTTTGTCAGAGTCGGGGCGGTAAAAATCCTAATTCTGGTAAGAGGCACTCAGGATAGTTTTTGCTAAATGGCTTACCAACCTTCAGGGCCGGATCAAAGAATTCTGGGGCTGGGGACCATTGCAAAACGTGGAGCTAAATTTTTTTTAAATTTGTAATAGTAAAATAAATATATATCTCAAATTAAAATTAACAGAAAGAAGGACATAAAATGAAAGTATTAAAAATAAGTTTAAAGGTTGGAACATTTAAGAACCAATAATAACCTTTTTAATCTAAAAATAACCTGTACCGGTTCTGGTTCCTTAAAATATCTCTTAGTTTCAGTTATTGGATCTGGTTCGACACCCTGGGCGTGAGGCAGTGTTCGGCTATACTCATGGATTCCGGAAACTCTTTGAAAGTGTGTGTGTGTGTAGGGGGGGCGGGGGCTTAACTAAGAGGGGTTCCGGAGTTCCCAACCGGGGCAAAATTTAGATCCTGGGTGACTTTTGAAATATCTTGAAGGAGGTTTATTTTTCACGGGTAGTACTTTTTTTTGTATCCTACTTTTTCATTATAAATAGTAACAACATTGTAGGAATTTGGGTAGAGAAGAACATGTTAACTTATTTTTGGTCAACAATTGAAAATGATTGATAGGCCCCTTCTTTATTTTTATTTTAGGCTTATAGGTAATTATATTATCTGATGGTGGTGGAACCTTATTTATGTAATAACGGTGGATCAGAAGCCCTCTTCCAGAAATTTTATGAAATTTGGGTGGCCTTATAAGCTAGCCTCCCCCCTCTCCCCCCACCCCCCCAGTTAATATTTGAAAATTGGATGCCCTAAAAGCTATTTGGAGTGGTTCTCAAGCGGATGGTTTATGAAAATTAGACTCTTTTAAAAGAATTTAGAATAGACCTCCCCCCGATTTTTTTAATTGAATAATCCTATAGGCTATTTGTATAGTCCTTTATATATTTTTGAAAATAGGATGTCTCTCAAACCAATTTTAAGTAGAGTTAAACCAGATATTTATCAATTAGATTCCCTAGAAGCTATTTAAAGTAGTCCTCCTCCATGTATTTTTTTTTTTAATTTGGATGCTCATGAAAGCTATTCAGAGGTTTCTCACCTGGTTTTTTTTAATTATAAGATTATATGCCTCTAGAGAATCTATTTTGAAAAATGGATGCTGTTATATGATAAAATACTATATATGAAGATCGAATTGCATAATAAAATTAGGATGTAAAGTTTCGCGAACTGACTTCCTTAAACACTCTTTTGCTATCAACATACAAAACTTGGGAGCATTTTTAGGAGATGGGGGGGGGGGGGTTGAATCCCATAACCACCACCTCCCCCTCACCACCCTCATGCTAAATTTCTCTCTTATAGGCTACTCCATAGTTGAACCATACAAGGTAAGCCTGCTTACCTTTCAGGGTAAACTAAGAATACCTATCAACCCTGTCAAGGCTCATATTATGGAAGGAAACTTAATTGATCTTTAAACTAGGGTTAATTAAATGCCTAATATTTTTCTTACTAACCATGCATTAAAACACAAATATATCATCACAATAATGTTTAACGTAGGTTTAAAAATATTTTACTCGAAACACTTATTTCCAGCTTTTTCATTATATTGGATAAACTAGATATGGCAAAAATAAAATTTAAACTGTGAGTGAAAAACCGCCTGGTGTCCAAATTAAACTTACAATTATTCAACTTTTAAATTTAATAATTTGTTCTTATCTGTGTCAAAAGTATTACCCTTTGTCCTTATTGTTCTGGTGATTATTTTATTTAAGGCAATCACAAATAGGTATAATTTTAGTTAATTTAATTTTGTTAAAGAGTTTTCCCTGCGTATAAGAAAAGAATAGGCTGCAAAATTAGAACATTTCAGTTTTTTATTAAATTAATTATAAATGAATGTCTTCATTACTTAAAATTACCAAACTAATGGTAATATTTGTATGTTTTATAAGTGGGTTTTGAATTTACTTGAAAAATACTAGGGGGACTTAGGATAGTCCCAGCCCCCCCAAGATAAAAATAGGAGGATTAAACCCCCATTCTCCCCTTTTCCGGTGCCCCTGGTTATAATTGTTGGCATGAAAGAGAAAATATATTAATGCTGTACTTTCAAGGAACTATTTTTAAAAACTATAATTTCTACCACTTTATATAAAATAATTGTAATAAAAAATGTACATAGTTTTCTAGGGAGCCCCTTCAATCACAAAGTCATGGCCCCCGTGGCTCCTCCCTTAATCCGGCCTTGGCAACCTTCCACACAAATTCAGTACATTCACAATTCATCCAACTTTCTAATCTTTAGCCCAGTTTCATAATTAATATGTATGTATATACCTCAAACAGATGTTGAGCCGCGTCGACAGAAAAAGTATTTATAATTTCTTTGAAGTCTTTAGATCCCTCCCTTCCCTGATAAGGCCCTGAACCCAGACCAGCTTATGTCGAGGTGCGTATTTGTTTCCGCTGCAAGTTGGACCGTTGGATGATCTCCAGTAATGAACTATCCTACCTCTAGCAGTTCTCTGATTGGTGGGTGGCTAGGAGGAGTTAGAAGGATGGGGAGCTATGGCGACCCTGAGAGATACAACTCCAAACACAGCAGTGGTCCAAAAACTTAGTTTCAAGGGGAGCCCTCATCCCCCCAACCAAAACTTTGATCGAGTCCCATTGAAGTGGTTTTTGGTCGAGAGGGAGTAGGAGGGGATTGGAAAGTTCGTTCGAGGAGTGGTGGAAGGGGGTAGAAAGGGGTTGGTTGGTCCAGAGTATTGGACAGAGCAATCTATCATTCTATTGCTAGGGTGCCCGCGGGGCAATCAATAACCTTCCAAAGAAACCCCCCTCCCATCCTTTCCAACACACACGCGCGCGCACACACACACACACACACACACACACACACACACACACACACACACACACACACACA
>CABFWO010001853.1:37185-111795 GCA_902155825.1 Timema genevievae
TATATATAGTGAATAAACAAACAAGAAGCCACAAAACGTAAAATAAATTTATTTTAAAGTCCAGGTATCATTTTACTCAGTGTACCATTCGTATCCTTGGCTTACTGTGGATTCACACGTTCGCTGTAAAACAAGAGCAGTGCTGACATTTGGTCACGTGACAGCTCTAACCCAATCACAAGTAAGTCAGCTTGGCCAGCGTAGCTCGCACTGCTCGAGTAGATATAATTTCAACTTTGTCAGCACTTCTACAGAAAACCGCCCGAGAAGACCCAATCAGAGCATACGTAAACTTTCAAACATGCGTTATTTATAAACACAGCACCTTCTCGAGATGGCGTATCTCAAAAGTGTTGATGAAAAACGACAGTTTATTGGAAACCATGAGATTTTATGTTTCACATCTCAATGCATCATAACAGAGATCCCTAAATTTCCACGAGTGTATGAACAACTGCAACACTAGGAGGTTTGGACTAACTGTACTGCTTTCAAATTTCAGCGTAAGTGTGTATTCACCTTTAGTGATTGGAATGATTCACAACAATTTTAAAGGATCTACTGATGTTCTAGATTAATTTAGTTTGTAATAGCTACATTCCAATCAGTCAACATCAAGGCCCTATGATGGCTAGTTTTACAGTACATACGTATTGCCCTATGTTGATCAATTTCGTAAGTGATACAGCGATACGTTTATAAATATAATTTTAAAAACCCCACTATAAAACCACTAAGTATTTTGTTAGTACTCTTTTGCAAACATTTTTATAACACTAATAACATTTTTAATGAGGTAAGATTTAGGAAGGGCTCTCTTTTTAATATTGGAATTAAACTGAATATCTCAGTAAAACGATGACATACTATTTCAAAGGTCTATGGTTTAAATCCCTCTCTATGATATGTTTATAGAAATATTTCAGTAGCTTATTAATCTATCAACGCATAGTAGAATATCCAAAGAAACAATCTTAAAATTAAATCTACAGTAGCCAACACTTCAAAAATAAAGTAATTAGATTTACATGACAGCCATTTCAACAGTAATCTGTTGAAACACATGATGCATGAACAACTTAAAGTAGATCTGGTAATATTTTGAATGGTCATATGTGATTCTGTCGTCATATGGGGGGATATCCAACCTCCCCACGGATATGCGCGCTACACTCGTGTATATACGAGTGGAGACTGCACGGAAGGAGAGTCAGGCAACCTGCAGCGCACGACTCCCACAACCCCCTAGAAATAATCCCAGGAGGATTGTTGTAATACTTGACGGATATCCGACCGCCATGGGTGGGGCACAACGCATAGCATAACCGGGCGTCGTGACGCTGTAATGTATCCCTCGTTTTCCCCCCAAGGGTGCTTCGGAGACCTCCGCGCATCGCGAGCTCGACTGACCCGGAAATTGGCACGACCGGAAGTGCGAGCGTTCGTGGGGAAAGAGAGGGAAATTTGCACGAGAGATTGACCGTGCTTATAAATTATGTAGAGGGGTGAGAGGAGGGGTAACACCCCAGGGCTGGGATGGTGAAACTTTTTGATAAGGTGTGCCCAATATATTGATAAACTTTGGGGAAATATTCCTCAGGGGATAATTTTTGAATAGCTATAGTGACTTTTGGAGTCGTACTTCAATATTATTAATAATTATTATAATTATAATACTCTAAGTTATAATTTGTGTATTATGAGTTATAGTTATAACAGTAGTCTATGTCTTATAATTTTTATATTATTGCAAAAAATATACATTACATCGATACATAGCATAACAGTTGAAAGCGTATTTAGTAAATCGATTTAGACAATGCTTCTGAATGGCTATAATTATGTAAATGTTTGAAATCACCAAATATTTATATCTAGTACTTCTCAAGAGACAAAATAATTTACTTTGTGAAACTAAAAAAAATATATTCTACATTTTCGGACAGAAAAAACTTTGGATGCATGAATACCGAGTACCAAGAAAATGTGTCACGTGCACCATAGGTTCGTCAGTAAAAAAGTAAAACAATAATTATGATGTATTTAATGGTGGTTGTAAAATTAAGGTGGGAGTGTAGAGAGGACGAATTAAGGGCACTATTTTATTAGTTTTTGTAGCAATATTTTTTGTCTAAATAATTAGAATATTGTTCTAGTAGAAATATAAAGTTTAATTTTCTTCACATGGTGATATCAACAGTTGTTGAATATCTGTCGTGAGCGTAGCGGCATTAGACGACTAACTTTTTAAATTAAGGGAAAAAAATATTCATTAAATTCTAAATTGACAGATATTCCATAGTGACAGATATTCAAGAAATGTTGAGGTCACCATGTGTAAAATATTAAACTTTATTTTTTGACAGGAGAATTATTTGATAAATTTTAACTAAAAATGTTTTTTTATATAAAAATTGCAAGGGTACTGACTGCCCTTAACTCGCACCCTAACTCATAGAGCAGTTTTATCGCCAACGTGATATTTTCATATTTTTTTACTTTTTTTTTCTTGTATTTTTGTGTCTAGACGTTACATCTCCAACACCTAGAAAGCAAAGCTAAACAATGATAGTTGACAAAGCAAAAGTATTTAGAATAATGTTACTTAGAAATAGGATGCTCTAAAAAAACAAGCAAAATGGTTTCTTGGGGGGTGGTTTTTGGAGTCTTACATATCTAGAAAAAATAGGTTTATTTGAAATTTGTTTAACTTAACTGCTATTCTAGGTTGAAAGTCTTTTAATTCTATACCCCCGTCTATTTGTTCGTCCTGATACCCTGATATTTCAATTTGTGGCGGTAATTTTGCTATCCGAGGTAAAGCTTGTTAGTTTGTAAATCTTTTTTTTTTTTNTTTTGTATGTGTGTGCTCGTTCTATTAGCCAGATATTACAATTCCTAGTGCTACTGTTGGGTGTTAAGTATTGTTGTCCTAGGTAAAGTTAGTTTGTAAGTCAACATCCCTGAGTATGTGTTCGTTATGTCACCCAGATATAACGATTACCGATAACAGGGTCTGGTCCTAGGTTTAGTTATTTTGTAGCTCGAGGGTTCAGAAAGTAAATAGAAGTGCTAACATTGAAACTGTCCCACAAGAGAAAGCGGCACAGTTGTATATCTGTTCAAATATTTATATAGCAGACCACAAGTAATCAATACCAGTTGTTAAGCCTGTCTTTGACAGGCTGATTTAAAAACTGAGTATGCAATGTCAGAAGTCGGTAAAAAATCCTATCCACTCATACCTTATTCATCGCTGTAGGCTTTGTATTATTTGAGAAAAAGGGATGTTAACAACAGAAATAATATATATAGGATCAGATGCACAAATATTTTCCTTTTTCCTGAGTGAACTATTTAGTTTAATTTAATAATACGTCGAAACCAACCTTAATAATATATTCCTCATCATAGATCTGGTCAATGATTGTGATTGGACTTTGATAATGGAGATAATTGAGTAGATGGTTCGGCGTTTCGCGGCAATTTGACCTTTAACTTTTGACCCCCGACCTGGAGAGAATGTGTATTATGATGGTTACGTCATGTCACAATGCTGTGTGTGATGTCACAACCAGGTTATTTTGGAATGTTTGACGTCATAGACCTCTGGGCCATTGAGTTGTTTTGTAGGGTGTAATTGTGCTGGTTTATTCTTGTCCAAACTTTTTGGTTTCTGTCCCAATAGTTTTTATGTGTGCGCATTGGTTTTTTATGTGTGCCCATAGGTTTATTTAATGTGCCATTGGATCGTATGTCTGGGTAGGATTGGGACTGGCGTGGGAGTTTATTTGTGGGAGGTTTTTTATTTATTGGTAGGGGGAACGTGGAGTCCATGGCGTCGGCCACTCCTCCCACGACTCTGGGTAACGGAATCAAATGTCTTAGGTTCGATTGTCAGCAGTTGAAACCAGGAAATTTATCATGTTTAAATTATATTTTTTATTTTGGAAGACTGCTCACACTTGACAAAGATATTACGCCATTTTTTCACTCCTTGAACCGTACTACGTCACTGGCTGTCCGATATATTGCGAGGATATAAGTGAATACTAATTAGCAGAGATCCGAACCCCCGCCTAACGAACACTTCTAAAAGTTATAAGAAAATACTAGGTGATAGAACTGAAGTGTACAGAATTTTCTTGGAGGTAGAATGGAAATTCACACCACCACATTGTCTAAAGTGTCTGGCTCGCAATGCATAAGAGCTAGTATGTTTATGACGCTAAGTACACACGACAGGGATTCGAAATACGATATTATCTCCGCGTGTTTTACCCAGAGATCGGATTTCTAATTCCAGAAACGTGTTTTCCAGTGTCTCTCTCCACGCATATGCGGTATTCCTTCATTGTCCTTACCCCTTAGAGTCATTTTCTTTGTTTCAAACTTAAAGTAATTATGTTGTTACCAAAATTATGTCAAATATAATTATTTGAGCTGAAGACCCCTAACTGACCAAAGAGAGTGACAGCCAGTGGAACAGGATTCGAACCCCTGCAGTTTAGTATATTGCTATAATACTATCTTAGACCTGTGGCTCGCAATTTATTTTTGATTAATCTATAGTTAGACTCCCTAGCGGCACTGATTTGAAATCAACGGTCTAAAACCCATCCCAAAGATCACTGGTTCACCACTTGGCACGGCGAAAAAATATAATTTTAACGTGATGAATTCCCTGTTTTCGTAAGAAGACTCACTACCGATTGATCTTTGGCATAAATTTAAATTAGTGTTCAAGTAACCCGTTTAATAAATAATACGAAAGGATTAATATATTTATAACCTCTTTTCAGAAGATGAATGGTGGCACCTTTCCCCCACCCCACTGAAATCCACACCTGTTTATGGTCTATATATGTTTGACCTGTGACTCCAGGTGTAATTTTTTATGACTTTTTAATTCTAATGTGGATAAAGCGATTTTAAACTACCGTAAACTACTGTAATATAAAGCTTTTAATAACCCTGTTGCTTGATGAACCAATTAAGTGTATTGAAAACCAAATTAATAATACGTTTAACGTATGTATTTACAATAATAATATTATATTAATTGTAAGTTAATAGCCTAATTTTTTTGAAAATCTACCCAAAGCCGCCATTCTACCTCTCTCTCTCCCCGCTAATGCGGGTATATTTCCTCACTGTTTCGATTGGCACTCTATGTAACAGGTCCCACCATAGTAGACGGATGGTGCACTTCCCTGAGGGTCAACCCCTGTGGCTACACCAGCTAATTGTCAAGTTAACCCGCTTCCGTGTCGTAGTTGGTTAACGTGCTCGATTTGTGTTGAGCTAGACTGCTGAGGACGGGGAGATCGAGATTCGAATCTCGCTCCAGTGAACTGGGGTAGTTCTTAACCCTCCCTCTACGCAAATGCGGGTTCAATACCTCTAAATTCAAACTTCCCAATTCCTAATACATTAGCCTAATTAGTACTTAAGCGCATAACCCGAACAGGTAGTAAGACGTGGTGCTAAAATGTGTCGAGCTCGTGTGATCTATAAGTAATATGTGTGCCAGATCACCATCTAATTACGTTTGAGTTTCCATTTTAGAAACAGGTTTTGATAATAGTTATGGGAAGGTTGGGGCTTGATCCCACAGCAAGATATTTTTGGGCAAATTTTCATAAATCGTTTTCCACTTCCAACTTTGGGAAATTAGGATACATTCTCTTAGTAAATCTAATGTATCAGCCTTTCTTCGTTCTTGTAATAAATATTAGATATGTAGAACGCTGGGAGTCTCTGTGAGTATTATAAACGGACATTATAAGCTTTAATAAATATCCAGGGTAAGCAAAACAAATCCACGCCATAATATTCAATTTAAAAGATATATTATAGATTCCTTCATCAGTACCGAGCGTATTTAGGGAGGTTTTTCTGATGGTCTTTCCACTCTCCCTTTGTGAAAATGTGGATACACTTCCTCTAATTTCGGTTTGAGGTTTAAGTGGCTAATTTGTTTGGTGTAAATGTTATTTATTATGTCAACAAAATATTCTTTCGAGCACTAAATGATTTTAAAAATAACTTTTGTTGTTTGTGTTGTTGTTTAAAGGCTATTTTGTTCTTGGTTGGCATTTATAATATTGATTCAGGGTCCTCATAATTGTTTTTGATATTACTTATGAATCTATGGAAAAGTTATATATTATTTCATCAAAATATATTTGCGAACATTAAATGATATTTAATATAAATTCAAGGTCCTCATAATTGTATTTAATATTACTTATGAATTTTTGTAAAAGCTATATATTATTTCATAAAACTATATTTGCGAACATTAAATTTCTTTGTTGTTTAAGTGGCTAATTTGTTTTGTGTGAATGTTATTTATTAGGCCAATAAAATATAGTTTCGAGCATTAAATTATTTTTTAAATACATTTTGTTGTTTTTGTTTAAATGCTATTTTGTTTTTGGTTGGCATTTCTAATATTGATTCAGGGTCCTCATAACTGTATTTGATATTATTTATGAATTTATGTAAAAGTTATATATTATTTCGTCAAAATATAGTTGCGAACATTAAATTATATTTAAAATAAATTCAAGTTCCTCAATTCAATATTAATTATGAATTAATTTAAGAGTTATATATTATTTCGGCAAAATATAGATTAGAAAGTTAAATGATATTAAAATAAAACTTCTTTCTGCTGTTATAAGTGGCTCAAGGAATAAAAGTTTTTTTCTAAAATAATTAAATCTTTTTTCACTTTTTCCTTGGGTAGCAATCTACCGTCATAATTTATAAATAAAAATGAACGTATGTCTGACTCTGTGTGTATGTGTGTGTGTGTGTGTGTGTGTGTGTGGTTATGTAAACTTGCCACCTTACCTTTAGCCAAATTTAGTTAACTTATAAGCGCTATCTAAACAGTGAAACTGTTTGCAATAATATTCTTGTAAGGTTTTCCCGAACCAAATGCTGGTACACATTCTACCTGGTCTAATTATATCAAACGGAAAATCTGGACAGTCAGCTTTAACTGATTTTTGATTTTGCCTTATTTTTCACTCTTGAAAATGCGGGGAGCATTCAGCTATTGCAAAGAAGTATTAGATTGGATGATCGTTCTAACATACATTAGCGGTGCTAAATATGTCGAGGTTCGAATCCTTGTGGGCACGCCATATAAATGTCAGGCTCATTTAATTCTGGCGGGGGGATGTTTTAATCAAATCCCTGCCGGGTAAATTGTTGGTAGTTGTCCCTACAGGTAAAATGCTGGAACATTTTCTTAATCATTCCTACCACATTATCTTAGTTAATATATAGACGCTTAGCCAGAAAGGGTGCGTGTAACTCATCTAGTTATGATGGGGGAGGTCGTGGGTCGAGTCTCAGCTGAGGTGTACTGTCACTTGTCCTCACTAAATGATTTCCTGTGTAACTCATCTAGTTATGGCGGGGGGAGGTCGGGATTTCGAATCCCCTTTGAGGTGTACTGTCACTAGTTCTCACTAAATGGTTTCCCTCTCCCTCAGTCCACGTAAACGCTGGAACATTTCTACATTACTTCTCCGCTAACAGTGGTCCATGTTGGTATGGTGGATACCTACATCCGCGCATGTTGATGGACAATACCAAACAACCAATGTTAGTAGACTTTTTTGGGAGATAGTGGCCCCTAACTGAGGATCATAAATCACCTTGAGGCTTCCGAGGCCCCCGATTGTGCATAATCAGAGCTGTGTCAATGCTCTCTAGCTGCAACATCACCAAGAAAACCCATTATCACATTGATGAGAAGGGGGGATGAGGAGGGTTGCGACACCAAAATAGATTCAGAGTCTTGCGGTAAGGAACCATTGTTCACACTCTACGCTAAACGGCCGGCCAGAGAGGATGCTCCTGCAAGCTCCCACGCTCATTAGCCATGCCAACATTTTATGGGATGTCGTAGGAGGAGTGCCTGACGCCATGGACTGCACGTTCCCCCACCAATAAATAAAAAACTCGCACAAGTGAATAAATATAAAACTCCCAAAAATAAACTCCCAAGACAGTCCCAATCCTACCTAGACATTCGATCCAATGGCACACAAAATAAACCAATGGGCACACATAAAAACTAATAGTACAGCAACCAACAAGTTTGGACAAGAATAAACCAACACGATTACACCCTACAAAACAACCCAATGGCCCAGAGGTCTATGACGTCAAACATTCCAAAATAACCTGGTTGCGACATCACACACAGCATTGCGACATGACGTAATCATCACAATACACATTCTCTCCAGGTCGGGGGTCAAAGGTCAAAATGCCGCGAAACGCCGATCCATCTACTTATATGTATTATTTATGACGTGATATAATTACGTTGTGAGCTCTATAAATTCAAACCCATTTATATCTTTCATGAAATCAGCTGTTTGATTGCATACTCATTATCTATTTATATTAATGTTATTTATGACAAATAATATGTAAATAAATTGTTATTTGAATAATATTGCTTTTTGTTTCATGGTCCACTACGTGAAGAAACACATGGCTGGTCTATCACCACATGGCTTAAGATTTAATTTAACCTAGGACAGCAAAACCAAACGCTAATAAACTGTGACGAAGATATAAATTTAGAGGAAATTTACACAAATTTGCATGGTAGGACAGTCGGAAACTGTTCAGGGAACAAACACCACTTCAATATATTTGAACGAAATTTTAAAAACCACCTCCCCGTCATCCAGAAAAATCAGACCAAATGAGGTTGAAGCCTTGGACAGCATACCCACCGATATAGATAGGAAGGTAGATATTTGAAGGTGTACCCGCATTTGATTGGAAATAGAGTATACACCTATTTAGATAAAACAACACCCTCAGTAATCACGCCTCAAAATTATAGCCCTGACCCTTCACATCACCCTAAAAAACTAAACAATACTGACGCCTTTTTCCGTATGCCCATCAATGTGGGCAGGACAGAATAGACAAAAAGGTAAAGCCACCAGGATTCTTCTGGAGAGAGAATTGAAAATTGTCCTTTTATATTGTCTGTTATCTATTAACCTAGCTTTAACATTATATTTAAGCTAATAATGTTGATAATGATTTTGGTGATGATGAATAAGGAATATTAATTATAATTATAATGTTAGGCCTAATAGCTCCCACCAATCGTATCCTCCAGGACATAGTAAACGATGCCAATTGGAAACGTTCCTATCTTCATTTGTTCAACCAAGAGGGTGAAAGAGCTACTCCTGCCAAGCCTGCAGCCAACTTTACTGATCAAGAGGCCACAAAAAAATAAATAGAATAGTTAACTTGGAAGAATATAAAGGTGGGGTCACACACGTGTTTGTGCAATAACGTAATAAGTTCACTCTAATTTTTTTATTTAGCACCTTTTCTCGCTAAGCGTTCGTTTATCCGCATATTTATACTACTGTGGTAATTAAGAGGAAGGGATATTTATTATTTGCCACTCTTATTTATTTTTACTTTCTCTTGAAACCTCGGAGAGAAAGTACATACTGTGATCGTCAAAAAAATCTAATTCCAGATTTTGATAAATGATAATTTTTCATGACCCCCTGAAAGAAAAAATAATAGTTTTCGCGAGGTCGTATGTCTGTCTATATCTTGGGCTAGAGCCGAAACTATTTTACCGATTGGGCTTATTGGTTCCTGGGGTTTTTATGAGGTCACCCTGAGGGGTTTTTTGAATTAGACATCCAACCTTAAAATTAAGGGTAGTTTACTGAAGAGCCAAAAGAAAAAAAAATCGATTTTCTCAAAACTTGCTCAAACAATTTTGATTAAATTTTATATCTAGACACTGTTTATCACTATAAACAAGATGGCAACTCTAATTTTCTTATGAAAATGACTTTGAGGGTACTTTACATAAGGGAAATTTTCCAACTTTCATCATTTCTCCGCAACTATTTGAGATACAAAATAACTTATCAGTGTAAAATTGTAGTTCTAATAAAGATAAAAATCTTTTATTTGAAATATGTATTTTATAAAACCAATAGTTTCTGAACTATAAGCAAATATATACTTTTTAATTCTGGTCTTTGTAAATGAATTTGGTTCTCATGCGCTTTGGTGGACAAAGATATTTCTCTTTTCTCAATTTTTTGGTTACAGTGTTTATAGTTCCTAATGTCATTGAGTAAGTAAGTAACGGTGTATATTATTTTATTTATGATCTTTGGTGTAATGTTTCTACAACAATGTATAGACCTATTATTTCGTTTAACAAATCCTACGAGTTTTTAATAAAGGTCTATTTTAAAATAAGTTCGGGAGAAAGTCTAGCACCAACAGGCAAGAGTTTAAATATTGTGTATAGAGAAGTTATAATTTAATCTTCAAAATAAAGTTCAGATTTTAACACATGCTCAAATTATTTCTCTATTTTGATATCGTGGTTTGATCAGCCTACTTTTCACGTTTTGTAACACAATTTAAACCAATGAAGGAATAATATTTAAATACATTATCTTTTTTACTCTTCCCTGTGGTTAATTATAGGGCCTATATACTAAAATGAACAAATCTACCTTTTAGATTCCCCGTACAAAAACGGGTACACCAGCTAATTGTGTATATATAGGCCTATATATGTATATATATCATACACATGTGGGTGGATGGACGGAAGGATGGGTGGATGAATGAATGGATGCAGTTTTTCTCAAAATTTCTATGATTTCTCTGAATTGTTATTTCAACATAGTTAAGTTTATATTGAGACGAATTCTTTATATATGTATATATTTTTATGTCAATTCTTAGTTTCAAGTGTATGTAATTTTTTTAAACACAAAAATTAAAAAATTCAATCGAAAAGATTCGTTATTATATAATTAATGTTATGTGTTTAGGATTAATAAAAGATAAGGAAAGATATAGTAATACTCGATAAATTTGTTTGTCAAAAATGTTAAATATAAAATTTCAAATGAGGAGTAGAAGGAAGTGAGGGGAAAGCAACTTAGTTAGGGTTTATAGAGATTGGAAAGGTTACAAATAAAGAAAGTGTATCCGCATTTACGTGTACGAAGAATGTAAAACCATTGGGAAAACCACCTTCAGTACACCCGACCGAGATTTGAACCTCGATCTCTCCGTCATCAGCAGTGTAGTCTACTTCGAGAGTAGCGCCTCAGACCATGTGGCCACTGAAGCGTGTTTGATGATTGTTGACTACTTTTACTGCCTGACACTTCCTCCACCCATTACTTTTCAATAAGAACAATTCACCTTCTTAGGTGTTCGCATAGTCTAAGGCGCCACTCTCACAATAGACTAGACTGCCAATGACAAGCAGATCGGGCTTAAAATCCTGGTCGTGTGTACTGAGTGGGGTGTTTCTAAATGGTTTTCCCCTTTCCCTCCATGCAAAGGCGAATACACTAACTCTAATTTCAACCTTCCTCATCCCTAGCTCATTAGTATAATTAGTACAACCTGAAAAGGTAGTAAGGTATGGTGATTAAAAATCTATTAGTTTTAATGAAGCACACCTGTGGGCTTGCGGACAAAGAAGGCCATCTCATCTTGTCTGGGATTGTTGGATGGTCAGAAAGTTGGGGTTCAAATCCCGGACAAGCATATTAACGTAATTTGCTACCCGTAAATACCCTTCCCTCTACCAAATTTGTGTACAAATCCTCTAAATTAGTGGTTCCAAAACATTTAAAAACCACGACCCAATGTTTAGAACGACAAACTGTCACGATCCATCTAGCTTTAATAGGTACGAGAGAGGGGGCTATGTTTTAGTTTAGTTATTTATTTACTACTTTTTATAATTGATTATTGAATATAATTTTTCAAAAACCTATCTCTTTCTCAAAATGTGATTTGCGTACATGTTTCCGGCTCATGTTAATGATGGCATTGATGATCAGTCCATAAGCACGAACAAGGCCGTAGTCAGGGGAGGTTTGAGGGTTCAAACCCCCCTGAAATTTTATGGACAAAATATAATGGCTTTATTTATGCTTCAAACAATATAAAAATTAAGGCACAATTACAAATTAGGGAGCTGTGTTACCATAAATGCACTTCAGAGAGCTTCAAGAGGTGTTTAATATTTATAATTTTTCCTAGCCTTCAGCCATTAGAGGGTTATGTTGCCATTAAAAACACTTCAGATAGCTTCCATAACTGTTTATCATTTAGAATTGTTTTTCCTATCTTCCGACAATTGGGGAATGTGCCCACCAACTACCCCCCCGCTCCCCCCGAAATTATTGGCTAACTACGGCCTTGAACACTAACTAGAAACTTGATTTCATATATTAAACACCATATTTTTTCTCTTTTATTTTTGCTCTTCCAATTCCCAATTTTTTTTTATTTTACCATATTTTCATGATATTATATTTTCAAATAAATACAAAACTTCCACATTTCAAGAACTTTTCGCTTCCCACAAAAAATCGACTCACGACCCATATTTTGGGAACCACTTTTCTATACATCACCTTCCTCTAACCCAGTGGTATTAAACTTGGGGTACATGAACCCCCGAGGTTACGCGAGGACATCTTAGGGGTATATAAATTGTAATATATATATATATAATATGATAATAAACATTGAATAATCAGGACCAAATTTAGGTCTAGCCACAAGAGACTCGGACATAAGGAGGTACGATTTGAAAACGCAATTTTTTTCCTCTCTATTTCTCTTTGGTTTTCTTTTATGCTATTCTTAAATGTGAACCCTCCTTAACTACAAAAAAAAAGGCTCAAATAGAAAATTATAATAAACACAATTAGAATGAGTCGCTTGAGTAACTGTTTTGAATGTCTGAGTACAAACATTGAAAACTCAGAGCACGCAACTCAATCTAGATGTGGGAATGATAGTTTAACGGCCGTCCTCCAGAGTATATAAGCACCCCCCCTCCCAAAAAAAGGGATTTAACACATATATAAAAAACTATCCTAAGGGTATATTCATAATAAAATACAAAAAAACTTTGTTGGTATTTATTAATTAAAAATATAATTGTACATATGTATATGTTTAGTAACATGTATAACCATCCATATATGATGGCTAAATCACAGTTATTAATGATGTCGTAAGAAACATTCTTATAAGGTTTGTTAAATTGGACCTAGTTCAAAAACAATATACAACTTTCATATCTATCTCATAATACGTAAAAAAGGTAAATAAACCATTATTAGTAAAAGGTGAGTCCTCAAGACTTCTATCATAATTCATTTAATGATTTCAATTCCTATTCCCATTTTACAAGAATAAATCTACACGAAATAATTACGAGACTAGAAACTTGCACAAATACAATAAAACAACAAGAAAATATTTTCCATTTGAGCAAACATTCATTAAATAAATCCAACATTAGACCTATCAATCTCACCAAAATAAACCTAAGTCTCGCTATCCAAATCTTTGACTACTCTCCAACATTGTTAAATTTAATATTGGTCTATGATATTTGCGAATATTAAGTTACTTATTTTAACAATTAATTATGAAAGTCCGAAACAAGAATTTTGAAAAGGTTACAAGAAATAAAATATAACTAAGCCGAAAAGAAATTTGTTCTTACATTTTTAAATACATGTAGCCACGGCTACGTACTACTCATAGTAAAGCCAACTCCAAGAGTACCGGACATATTCAATCCCGGCACTATATATACAAGAAAACCCAGAGAACATGGAAGGTGAGGATCAAGGTGGGGGAACACATTAGGGTCACACGAGGGGGGGGNTGGAATAGAGTAGGACAGGCCATAGGCCTCACTTCTTAGATTAAGTTCTTTGGAATTTTTAGGTCTGAAGCGAACTCTAGTGGCTGCCGTTTGAATCTCGGTGGGCTCGGTCAGTCGAACGCGCGGTGAAGTTATTATCGGTCGTATCGTGCTGTCTTGTTCCTCTGACTTGTTCTCCTAAGGCGCTGGTATGGTGAAATTGGGTAAGTTTGTTTATGTATCGGACTTGTCTTCCTTCACTTGTAGCTAAATGCTACAAATGGATGGTTAGTTTATAACTTTATTCTTCTAATTTCTCATTTACAACATATTATTTAATGCATTATTTTGATTCAAATTTATTTTATATGCAGATTATAGCATATTTATAACTTGTATTACGCAACAACTTTTCGGGTAGGCCTACGAAGTTTAGGAGAAATTATATTTAGGATTACGTGAACAAGAAGTGTTGAATATCATTGCTTTAACCTACCCCAATAGTGTGAATATGTGAATATCCCGAATGAGTGGTAAGACGCGTAAGACCTAAAAATTAAAATCCTGACACGAGAGGATTAAATTCACATTTTCATATTTTGAAAACATTGGATAATTTTTGATTGTGGATTAATTTTGATGTATGGATTGTACTTTTGGTTTTGATAACCGACTATTTTTGGTGTGTATATTGTGTTGTAGTGTTGTACTTTTAGTTTTGTAACTTTGGCTATATTTGATGTGTATATTGTATTGTACTTTTAGTTTTGGTAACTTTGGCTATATTTGGTGTGTATATTGTATTGTACATTTGGTTTTGATAACTTTGACTATTTTTGGTGTGTATATTGTATTGGACTTTTAGTTTTGGTAACTATGGCTATATTTGGTGTGTATATTGTATTGCACTTTTAGTTTTGGTAACTTTGGCTATATTTGGTGTGTATATTGTATTGTACTTTTAGTTTTGGTAACTTTGGCTATATTTGGTGTGTATATTTGATTGTACTTTTGGTTTTGATAACTTTGGCTATATTTGGTGTGTATATTGTATTGTACATTTGGTTTTGATAGCGTTGACTATTTTTGGTGTGTATATTTTATTGTACTTTTGGTTTTGATAACGTTGACTATTTTTGGTGTGTATATTTTATTGTACTTTTGGTTTTGATAGCGTTAACTATATTTGGTGTGTATATTGTATTGTACTTTTGGTTTTGATAACGTTGACTATTTTTGGTGTGTATATTGTATTGTACTTTTAGTTTTGGTAACTTCGGCTATATTTGGTGTGTATATTTTATTGTACTTTTTGTTTTGATAACGTTGACTATATTTGGTGTTTATATTGTATTGTACTTTTGGTTTTGATAATGTTGACTATTTTTGGTGTGTATTTTGTATTGTACTTTTGGTTTTAATAACGTTGACTATTTTTGTTGTGTATATTGTATTGTACTTTTAGTTTTGGTAACTTTGGCTATATTTGGTGTATATATTGTATTGTACTTTTGGTTTTGATAACGTTGACTATTTTTGGTGTGTATATTGTATTGTACTTTTAGTTTTGGTAACTTTGACTATATTTGGTGTGTATATTGTATTGTACTTTTGGTTTTGATAACGTTGACTATTTTTGGTGTTTATATTGTATTGTACTTTTAGTTTTGGTAAATATGGCTATATTTGGTGTGTATATTGTATTTGACTTTGGTATACGCCTATGTAATAATTTCTCTAACGTGTGGGGGATTAGGATGATTGAATTTAGATGAAGTGTACCCGCATTTGTGTATAGGGAGAGTGGAAATCCATTCAGTAGAAAAACACCCTCATTACACCTAACCGGGATCAAACCCAATTTCCCCGTCCTCAGCATTGCGAGAGTGACGTCTTAGGCCAAGCGGCCACCGAAGCGGGCTTTTGGTTTTAGTAATTTTTAATAATTTTGCATGTGTAAAATGTACTTTTAGTTATAATAACGACGAATATTTATTTGTGTGGATTGTACTTTTAAATTGAATAACGTTAACTAATTTTGAAATGGAGAATGTATATTTAGTTTTAACGATTCTGGTTATTTTGGTTGTAGACTGTACGTTTAGTTTTACTAACTATCTTTATTTATGTTTACTCTAACCTTAATTTGAAAACCTCTGCTTCATGTTACGATGATATTATTTTAGGGACCACTCTGTATCCCCCTATCGCAAAATGGATGCATGTTGAGTAGAGTGCACTGCATGTAGACCGACATGTGTGTGTGTGTGTGTGTGTGTGTGTGTGTGCATATGTACATGCAGGGAGGTTGTGGTGTACACCGCGATTACTTCTATTACATATATGGTAACAGAGTGCGTATGGCAGCCACTCAAGCTCTAGGAAACCATATGGCTGACCACATGTGACATTTGAGATCGTGTGTGTGTGTGTGTTAACCCCACTGGACGTCGTATATTTTGCGCTACAAGGTAGGACACGCTACCCACTTTGCTGGAGGGCATCCAAATGATTCCATAGCCAGTTTACAAGATCTTCATGAAGGGTTTCATATTCGATTCTAGTCTGGGGAATTCTCACATGTCAGGACGAACAAGCATACAAAGGATATAGACTTAGAGACTTACTTAACCTATGATAGCATCACCCAACACTGACAGGAATCGGGTAAGAGGATGAAACCTACACAATGATATGGATTTATAAAACAAACTTAACATAATATAGCAACACTTAGAAAGATGAAATGCTCATGTATTAGTGTGAAGAGAAGGTGGGATAATCGTAATAATAGATATTATGTAGAAGCAACCCCTAATGCTTCAAGCCTAGATTCAAAGAAAAACCCCCATATCAAAAAACCAGAATAGATGAAGCTTACACCTTTTCCCGGTCGCCCACTGGCGTGGGTCTATTTCCATTATATATTCATTACAACCATTATTTACTTTTCTCAAATCTTCACCAAAATATTTCTAAACGTAATTGTTGCTATTGAATTTGTATGACACTTTTCAACGCTGATAAAATTTACAACTCCACTAATATCTTTTTTCCTCCTTTTTATTGGTGGGACAACGATTTATATCCCACTTGTTACTAGTCCCAGTTCCAACTAAAAGTTTGTCCTGGTGGTTGAGTGGTTAAAGAGTCTGACTCCCAGGTCAAGAATAACCATGTTTCTACCCTACAGCACGTCCTAGTGACTGAGTGGTTAAAGGGTCTGACTCCCAGGTCAAGAATAACCATGTTTCTACCCTACAGCACGTCCAAGGGACTGAGTGGTTAAAGAGTCTGACTCCCAGGTCAGGAATAACCCTGTTTCTACCCTACAGCACGTCCAGTGACTGAGTGGTTAAAGAGTCTGACTCCCAGGTCAAAAATAACCCTGTTTCTACCCTACAGCACGTCCTAGTGGCTGAGTGGTTAGAGGGTCTGACTCCCAGGTCAAGAAAAACACTGTTTCTACCCTACAGCACGTCCTAGTGACTGAGTGGTTAAAGAGTCTGACTCCCAGGTCAAGAATAACCCTGTTTCTACCCTACAGTTTCTACCCTACAGCACGTCCTAGTGACTGAGTGGTTAAAGAGTCTGACTCCCAGGTCAGGAATAACCATGTTTCTACCCTACAGCACGTCCAATGACTGAGTGGCTAAAGAGTCTGACTCCCAGGTCAAGAATAACCATGTTTCTACCCTACAGTACGTCCTAGTGACTAAGTGGGTAAAGAGTCTGACTCCCAGGTCAAGAATAACCCTGTTTCTACCCTACAGCACGTCCTGGTGACTGAGTGGTTAAAGAGTCTGACTCCCAGGTCAAGAATAACCATGTTTCTACCCTACAGTACGTCCTAGTGGCTGAGTGGTTAAAGGGTCTGACTCTCAAAACAAAGCGAACCCTGTTTTCACTCCAAAGGATGTCAAAAATAGAGTTAACTAAGCGCTGTTAGGCTTTCCGGGTCAGAGTAAAGTTTAAGTTCAAATTGGCAGGCTACACTAGGGTTAATTTGGTTATTAGGAGTGACTTAACATACTCCGACATGAAAATGCTTGTACATTTACTTATTATCTAGCTTATCCTTCCTGTGTCCTTAGGTAAATTAGTTTTTGATCCAAGTAGCCTTTATAGGCGATAGGATAGGAAATACTAATAGTATTTTGCTAAGAAAGTTTTTTGTTTTTTATTTCAGCTGTATATTTAGTTATACTATTATTATTATTATTATTATTATTATTATTATTAGCACCGCGTCTTACTACCCGTTCGGGTTATACGCACTTACGCTAATTGGCAATGGTAGGGTGATTATAAGATGAAATGGAGGACCTACAGTTTAACGTGGAATCCGAAACACGGTGGAGGCCTGGCATTCCTCACATTCACAAGTTGTGATTAATACACATCTTATCAGAGGTGAAGGAAGGGTTTGGCAATCAGATAAATCTGTGCCGGGACCGAGGATTGAACCCCGGACTCTCAGCATAGAAGTCTGACACCTTACCCCTATACCACCAGGTCACCTATATTTAGTTATACTCACGCCGATAGACAAGCAGTATAAATCATAAGGCTTGTAATAGATAGGGCTGCTTGTGATGAGAGATGCAGGGGCGTCAAAAGGGCCGGGTGAACCGGGGGGCTGCCCGGGGCGTCATATCGAGGGGGTGTAAAACAGAGCCCTACCTAACCTACCATAACTTGTGAATTATATGAAAATAATTCTCAAACCTCCTAATGGCAAACCTAACGTAACCTGGGCGTAGTAGTGGAGTTGCAAAGCATAACAATCATTCACTTTATGATACTAAAATGAGATTTGACAAAGTGATAAAGTTTTTTGTGGTAAATATAATGGGCTATAGTGCCAATCTTAAAAAGTTAATTTACAACCACCATCTTGGAAAAATGGCACCCCAAAATTCTATTTTGTTATTATTTCTAGGGGTGTGCGAAGGCCACTTTTTAAATGCGAAGTGAAGTTGAAGAGAAACTTGAAACTTGTGAAAGAAAAGTCAAAAGTCGAAGGCCTATATTAATGCTTAATGCATACAGGCTTACTGATAAGCTTAGTAAATTATCAATACAATTTTTATATTTACTTACATCATGAAGGTGAAAAAATTATTTCGCAAACTTTACATATTCTTTTTTTTTTATCCGCGTGTATATGATAATCATTATAAATTAAATTCTGATTTCGTTTCCGACTTTCCGTATCAGCCATTTTGAAAAATAAATAAATGGTATGGAACTCCGCACGGACTTTTTCGCTCTATTGTTTAAAAAATGAAGATATTTACTCAAAATTCATAATATAATATACACTAGCGAACCCAAGAAAAAATTACACTACACATATGTAAAACATTTTTTGACTCATGGTTTTAAATTTTATTTTTAAAGAATTAAGGTCTTCATTTGTATATTTGTACCAATAAAAATATATCGATATTGGGTTCCCAAGGGTCAATACTTCGTATTAAATCTTTGACTTCCGTTTAAAATTTTCATAATTTTACTAGGGTATGCACATCTTATGGTTATCGCATTGCTATTAAATTACTCTTTTAAAAATTTTGACCAATAAATATGTAATTATTGACTATTGAGTCTAAAATGAGAAAGATAGAATCGTTATAGCCGAATTTGAGAAAATTGAATCTTTCTCTTTTCATCCTTTAGTAAACTGCTATTAACTTTAGGGCTATACAGACACACAGATAGACAGCGTTGCAAAAACCACTTTTAGGGTTAGGGGGGTCATGAAACGTCGACATCCATTAACATCTCGGGCTAGATTTTTTTTTGACGGTCGTAATACTTTACCTTAAAGTGTTGGCCAAGTTAAAAGAAATATATATTTGTGTATAGCTTGAAAACTTTTGGTTTTGTAAAAATATATTTCAAGTAAAGATGCTTATTATAAATAGATCCACATGTATGCATTGATAAGTAATTTAATATCTCAAAGACTTACGGAGATAAAATTAAAAAAATATAATTTACGCATCAGACCGCAACCCTTAAAGTCAATTTGACTAAAAGTTGAGGGTAGCCATTTGGTTTGTAATATTGATCAAAGCTTGGAAATTAAATTTAATCAAAATGGTTTAAGCCAATTTTGATAAAATCGATTTTTTCTCTTTCCGTCCTTAAGGAAACTACCCTTGATTTTAGGGTTGGATATCCAATTCCAAAAATTCCTCGGGGTAGCCCTATTAAAACCCTATATACTAAGTTTAAGCCCAATCGGTAAAAAAGTTTAGGCTCTAGTCGGAGGTACAGACAGAAGGACGGAAATTCAAAAAACACTTTTTCGGATTTGGGGGGTCATGAAACGTCGAGATTCATCAAAATCTCGAGTTAGATTTTTTTATGATCACAGTACTTTCTCTACCTGTAAGATATCTAGAAAGTAAAAACGCGAAGAAGCTATGAAAAACTTCTGTGACAAAATGCACTTGTAAATTTATCCCAGATAATTCCAAAGAGATAGAATATTATGGACAAAACATTAGACGTGAGCTGGGATGATTGCACAACTAAAGCGATTTATCTGCTTTATACCAGTAGCCTTGGATTTATTTCTTTATAGGTATTTTAATTTTATACAAAACTATGCTGGCGATAGTGAGTATAATATATTAACACTTACCTACCCGCTTTTGATCCATACTTACGTTGTGGTAGTTAACTTACTAGTCTGTGTTAAAATTCTGTTTAGTAACGGTTTTAAAATTATCAAATATTGAAATATGTAATATTTATAAAGTTAAAATTAAATTGTTTGATAATTTATCGAAGTTTTATCCGTCCTTCGAAATTTATCGAATGTGCGAAGGTTATTGTAGATATCGAGGTCGTCGAAGTCGTCGAAGCCGAAGGAGATTCGACCTTAGACTTCAAACTTTTCAAAGCTTCGCACACCATTAATTATTTCTTAAATCATTCATTATATTAAAATTAAAGAGGCGAACATTGTCTACAAAATATAATCTAATGGTTTTATTTATAATCCTAGCTATTTTCGTAGTGAAACGTTTGTAGTACACTATGATAACCATTTATGGAGTTTCCCCCTCAAATTATTTTCATGACCCACTTATGTTACGTTAGGTTTGAAGCTGCTAGGTGTTTCATGGGTATAGGGATTTTTTATTCGGTGTAGGGGGGTTGTGTTAGACATGATGCTAAGACTTACTACTAAATCCTAAGAAATTAAATGCATTGTTATTTTATACAATAGTGGCGGAACTTTATTTGTGTGGGGGGTAGGGGGGGCAAGAACAAAAAGTTATTTTTGGACTTTATATTCTTCTCTCCCCAAGTTAAGTTTAGAAAATTTCTTAGTAGCTATTTATTTTAAAAAGTGCTCAGCAGATTTTTTTTAAATATAAATAAGATTCCCTAGAATCTGTATTTGAAGTGGTGCTCACCCAAAATTTTTTGAATTTTGGAATGCCCTAGAACCTATTTAGAATGTACTTCACTTGATTTCTTTTTTGAAATTTAGATACCACTTGAGCTATTTGAAGTAGTCTTTCACAAACAAATTTTTTAAGCTGGATGCCCTTAGAAGATATTTGTAATGGTCCTCGCCAGTTTTTTTTTCCCTATCATGTTCATGCTACGTTAGGCTTATAATTGTCGGTTTTGATGATTATTGTCATACTATCCTAGTATCCCCATTATGTAGGGGGGTGCTAAAAAGCAATCCCGCCCGGGTGCAAAATTTACCTCGGACCACCCTTGGAGAGATGTCATGGTTCAAACCTCAGCTGTTTGCACCGGATGGTGATTTAACATATATGAATTATTACTTTGGTCTTACCATGCATTTTTTCCGCTAGTTATTGTACATTTCCTTTAAAAAAAACCTTATGATATTTACCCCTTAGATTATACCGTTGTTGGCTCTGATGTTACTGAATGGGACACCGGACAACCTCCTTCTTCGTCATTTTTATAGATAGAGTGAGAGGAAACTATTTAGAAATACAAATATCTCCATCACTACAACATCCTATATGGGAATCAAACTTATAATCTTCCCCATCACTGGCAAACTATAAACAAAAACAACGAGACTTATTCTTTTGTTCGCGCGATCTTTATTCCCATTCTAAACCTACAGGAATGTCCTTTATGCCAATCACGCCCGGAGACCATCTTGTTTTTCTGTGCCGACCGCTCCCCGTGATGTCTGCCTGACAGAATTGTCAATACCAATCTTATTTGTAACCGACAAACATATATCCCCGTAAACCCTATCGAGGTCCACTTCTGACCCTAAACGTAAGCTAATTTAGGCCCCGCTTTTCGAAACGAATAAATTTACATTAAAATTACATGCTCGTTCATTTAAAATGGACCTTTGAAGTACCCCCTTTTACCCCACCAACCCCTTCTCTTCATTTAAACGGAGCGCTGACCGCAAATAGTATAACGCAGAACACTGCGGGATAATATTACTGAGTCGAGGAGTGAGGCGTATATGTGCTTTATCGGACACATGTGTTGTGGTCATGTATGAAGGTACAGTCGGTACAAACAGCAAGAATACCGTACAATGGGGTGACTACGAACGCATTTTAGTACCTTTTTAACTCCTACTACGTAAACTTTAATCCGATAATTTTTGAAAAATTTGTATGAGCCAGATCCGATTCTAGACAGATTTATATAAATGCTTACTCAGGGATAACTCAGGACAATTCTAGTTTACCCTCAAAAATCAAAGCTAGATATTAGTGAGGTGACTTCAGATATTATTAATTGTTAAATATATATGGTTCTCAAACAAAATATATTTTAATATAAAATAAAGTTATATGGTTCCAGTGTAAAGAGACTAAATAATATATAGTCTGATTTTGGTTGGAAGAACAGTAGGGAAGATCCAAACATATTTCTTTACGTCCAACATTGATAACATTTTCTTATATTATTTGTGCTATTTTATAGGTATCGATAATATCTATCAAAAGTGACAGCTGCAGATAACATGACTTGATGTATGAATACATAAAAATTGTTTTATTAATATAAGTAACTAACTTCTATTGTTCTTCCTACCTAAATCATACTTTACACAAAAAACACACACGTAATTATTCTACATAATCAACAGTGACAAACTTGAACACAAATCACCCTCTTTTCACCACGTCTTACCACCCGTTTGGGCTATACGCTTATGTACTAATTACGCTAATGGTTTAAGGGTCGAGGAAGGTTATATTTAGATGATGTGTACCCGCATTTTCGTGAAGGATGTGTGGTAAACCATTTTGGAAAAACTTCCCTCAGCTCACCCGACCATGATTTGAACCTGGATCTCCCCATCATCAGTAGTCTAGCATATTGTAAGAGTAGCGCCTTAGACCATGCAGCCACCAAAACGGGTGAATCGTCCTCTACTCAAATCTAATGGGATTTTTAATTTACGAACCACTTGAGTTTCAAGGTTAGCTCTCATATTGTATGGAGGACCTTCAACTTTTTTATATTTTCTTGGAATGTATGAAAGCACCCACCCCATGTATGTACAAAAAAACAAACAAATAAAACCATGAAAAACAAGCTATCAACACTTTTGACACAAATGTAATGTGAATATTATTTTAACTGCTAACCATGATGTTAAAAAAAATCCATCACTATACTCCAAAACCGCTTAAAGAATAACTAACTAGTTATTAAAACTATGTTTAAAATTCAGTCCACATTAAGGCTCACCATAAAATAATATCTATTAAATCTTCCACAAATGAAAACGAACAAATGCAGCTGTGACACAAAAGCCTTTTATTTATAAACACATAGTTAATTTTAGTTTTTTCCTCATTCACTTGGTACTAACACCACTGAAGTGAATAATGGAAAGGCCATCCAGTCACCCCACATGTCCGGAGTCACCCCACATGTCCAGAGTCACCCCAGACTATGGCGTCTGAAAAGTGCATTAAGACAAAGGTTAATTTTTGTACGACGGGCTGATTTTATCACATCTTTAAGGTGAAATGGAAGTTGTTGTTGTTAATAATAATAATAATAATAATAATAATAATAATAATAATAATATAGGTAAAGTTTATTTCAAAATTTTAAAGTCAAAATTAAAATCATGAATGTAATTTGTAAATGCAAAAATATTTTAAAAGTATGATTAATATTTAATAGACTTTTACCAAAATTTACAGAATAAAAACAAATTGGTGAAAAAAGGTTTACCTATCATGGCAGCCATATTGGTTTCTATTAACATAAATCAATATGGCCGTTCCCACTTCATTTCAGGCCTATTTCAGAAAGAATCGAGTATTGAAGAATCGAGGTAAAAATATAAGAATCGGAATCGAAGAGTTAGTATCGTCCCACCTATAATATTTATAAATAGTCAACCTCAGTAGTCTTGGGGTAAAATGCTCGCCTCAGGACCCGATGTTCGTGGGTTCAAACCCAGCTGATGTTGACAGATTTTTCTTGAGCGATAAAAATACGTAGCACAACTTCCTTTGTAGAGGAAGTAAAACCAACGGTCCCATGTCAGTTGTGGCATACAAAAGAACCCTGGAAGTTATGGGAAAATACCTTTACTGGCAAAATTGGTAGGCCCTTTAGCGCTCGCTAGTAGAAATTAAGTGTGGAAGCCAACGGGGAACTACCACATTTTCTTTACTCTTAGTACGTGGAATTCCCACCAGGTGCAGGTAAAACTAACAAGCTTAAGGGCTGAGTGCATGCAAAATGCCAGATGAATATAGATCATATCAAACCATTCTTCAGGTTGGCTTAAGATTTATAAATATCCATACATCCATCGTTATTATATTTATATTAATAAATATTTGACTGAGATTGTCAAGAAAAATGTTTTGTGTTTGAGAAAAAATTGATATAATTAAATTTATATTTTAGAATATTTCGGGTTTCAGATCTTCATGCTCCTTATTACTTTGGAGTGGTTATCTTACAAATGCCTCAAATTTCAGATACATAGCTCGTCGGGAATTATGAAAACACTTCTGCGCATTTGTACAGACCGATATCATTAGATATTTATAGTGATATCTTAGAGATATTTAAGGTGCACATTCTAAACCGACCGATCATATCAGCACACGGATCTCCTAGTAATTTAATTCTAGAACAGATACCTATCTCAGTCCATCAGCCATTAATTCATTACTGTGAAGGGGGAAGACCCCATTTTGCCACTATGGATATTTCATTCTTTCCAGGAATCAAACCCAGGTTCGTATGCTCTATATACAGACTTGCCGACTGAGCTACGGTGTTGGACCACAAGGACTTTAAATCCCGGTTGGGCTACCTCAAGAATCCTCCGTTCGTGACGCATAACTTTATATAGAACACCAAAGATTTCATAGCCATAAGTATAAACCTCAGATATTGGAACACACTAATGAAATCTTCTGTTACTTTTGCTAGTAGGTGTTATTAGAAAACACTCATAGCTACGCTGAGTGGACAGGGAGACTAGCTACATATATAGAGGACCCTGGTTCCATCTTAAATATCTTCGTGACTGAGTTGTTAGGTGGTTAATTTGTTCTGTAATGGTTACAGCCTAGAAGAGGGGAAGGGAAAGAAGGAAAATAAGTTTTGTGTTTTTATTGGCAGCAGCATAGCTTTGTTTTACATATAATAGAGATAAATTAATTCTCTTTTACTCTCACTTATCCACCCACACCACAGTAAAACACCCACCCTCCCTTTATCCCTTACATTTCGGTGAGTAACAGTTGGGCTACGGGAGCCCTTGTCTCAATCGTGTATAGCTTAGATGGGCCACGTTCACTATCCAGGAGGATTATCGTCATTGCTTAGTTGGGTCACGTTCACTGACCAGGAGGATTTTTACAGATAATAGACCTGCGGCTGTATATGAATGCAGCCCCACCAATCTCTTTGCCTTATATTAGGTTAGGCTTGTTAAGGTTAGGTTAGGCAAGGCTAGAATAGCATTTTATTGTGTATTACTATCCATCACTTGCTGTTTTCCACTCAGTTTGAGAAAATCTCTACAGCCATTCTATATGAAGCGCTACAACAGCCGGGACCAAGTAGTAGGCCTACACTAGTACGCCTTGCTTGCGATTTTCAAGAAGAAACTCGTGACCCAACTGTAATGTGGGATTAACTACACTCTTTTAATCGCAAGTTATAACAAGTATACGTGTCCCAGCTGTAATACTACCTCACATTTATCACTCCCTGATCAAATGAATCGCGTGTCCAAACTTACATAGAATTTTGCTAATTATTTAAGAGCACCTCTAACTTTATGAAAAAATATCCTCACCATGCATTATTTATTTATGGAAATGGCAGTTCCAAAGTTTCAAACCATGAAAACCATCCTAAATTATATTAGAAGGTTCTATTGTGAAACCGATAAAAAAATACCTTAGTAAGGAAGGCTAATTTTATGTTCATAAAAAATTACTTTGGTCTCAAATCTGCGAGATTTTGCGTGAAACGTCCTTGAAAATGGGATACTTTCAGAATTTTATGAATATTTAAAAACCCAAAATAATTTGAATCTTACAAGAACACGTTAATACTTTTCAACTCCAATTTGAGGTGAACAATGTTTTGACATAATAAATCACGTCTGAAACTTTTTTCTGTAAGTCTGCAACCCCTCAGCGCTCTGGTAGGTGGCCCTCTTAAGTTCTCCGTAGTAAATCTAGAGATTTCATTTTCATGCAGCTCGTTTCAGGTCTTCTGTTTTTTTTCTACTCGACAAATGCCATTTTCTTGACGAGAGTCATTCGGAAAAAAAAAATTGTCTCTTTTTGTGTTTATTTAATATTTCAAAACTCACAGTCAACACAGCTTTTTTCCTTTAAAAAAAAAGTCTTCCCTTGAACTCGTCAACTTCTGTCGATAACTTGAGAAGATAGAAAAGACAATAGTTATTTAACAAAATGTGGAACTAAAACTTATTTTTGAAATAATTTATAATCTTGCATTTCAATTTTGTCGGTAGGAAATGATATAAAAAAAATTGTTGTGAAACGCAAAAAAAAATATTTCGAATAGTAATAAAAAATCAGTATAAGTTTTTATCCATCTCAGTGGCTATGGTGTTGGTGTTTGGACCACAAATAATGGGGTCACTTGTTCTATTCTGGCTGGTGCAGGCGAAGATACTATTTATGTATAAAGGATCTAAAGTCTAGGGCATGTATTTTCCGTATGTAGTAATATTTTCTTAGAGGGAGGAGGGGAACCCGTTTAAAAATACACACTTAGTACATCCAGCCGGGATTCAAGCTCAGACCTTCTCGTCCTCAGTAGCAATGGCAACGATTTATTGACATAAAATATATCTATGTATTGACAAATACATTAATATAGGCCTACTTATATCGATGTTTTTGCATCCGATATATCGATATAATTATCTGTATGTTTTATGTATTGGACTACGATTTAAAGCTCATGAATCAAAATAACTAGAAATTTTTTCTCTTGTTTATTAACTGAGTCGATTTTTTTTTCTGTCTTTATTAAATTGGTCTGCTATTTGCAACAGCTAAATAAAATATTAAAAAGTGAAATTAGGTGAAGAAAAAATAGCATTACAGATCAACAGCAATCTTATTACCGCCATTCGAGTTTGCCCAGACTAACGTAATTTAATGTATCGGAAACAACCGATATCGATATATTTCGATATAACTTTTGATATATCAAATGATAAATATATCAAAATATTAGGGAAAAATTGCCATCCCTAGTCACCAGTAATACCAAACTAAATTAAACTTTGTCCATGGCCCCATCGATGCGGTTAATATTTTTTCCAAGAATGACAAAAACCAATCTGGCGTGCGCCGCATACGTAATACATTGCTCAATTGACCGTCAAGAACGAAGGAAATGGTCTAGTAATTTCTGGCGAGGGCTATTATCTCTCCCAACTACAGCCCCTTCATAAAATCAACCCCCCTATAAAGGCCTTTATAATGTTCAACAGCGAGGAAAACCTACCATCTTTATATTTGTCGCAAAACTCTTTCGAAGGGGTACATTTTTCTCTTTTTTTCTTCGATAGTCGAAATAACGTGTTTTTTTTTTAAATTCAATTTTACGATCCATTTGTCCCTTCCAATCTTATCCTAATAGAGGGATGGATATCTCTATAAAGAGGCAAGTTTCGTATTTTGGAGATGACCCCCGAGCAGAGACCAGGTACATACCAGACCCACAGCCTTCAGATTAAAATGGCTACGATCATTGGGAGAACTTGTATCTTTTAACACGGAGATCGCTACTTGCAGTACTAAGTGACAACATCGCTATCAAAAAGGTATTTTAAAAACAGTTCACTTTAAAGATAGTTTTACAAGATAACAGACAAATATTGCATTCTAGTATCAATAAAACGGCTTTCACAAAGCTAGGTTCAGGTAGCGGCCCTTCCCCTTCCCATAAGCCAAACCCGAAAACGAGTATAGTCAAACTTATAAATAACAAATAAAACGTAGAATACAATGATTTTTTTTTTTATCCAAGCGAATGTTTGCAAACTGTCTAGTTGTAGATAATTTATAAATAACGACTAGTTACTTGTCTGAAAAAGTTTTTTTATTTAAAAGCAGTATGGGGTGAATTGGGGGGGAGGGGGGTAGTTTGATGGTAGCTGTTCTATTGTGCTAGGACCACAACCTCTTTACAACGAACAATTTTAAAGTGAGCTTCACTTGGGAATGCTGTTATCACTGAGGACTGCAAGTGACACTTCCCAGTGTCCAAGGATTCAACCTGGCTCAAGGGGTGCAGGAAAACTCTCATAAGGCCGAGTGTCTGGTGTATTCTTTGTCTGTGTCCCCAAGCTATTGTTGGTTGGCTTATTAGCTATCAGCCCCATACTAACCTCCACGTCTTACCACACGTCCGAGCTATCCGCATATCTACACTGATGGAAAAGGTAGAAGAAACGGCGGGTCCACCAGGTACTCAAACCAGGTCCGATATCAGGGACAAAGCCTGGGACCCTACCTTATAAGAATTTTACTACCAATCAAACAAATCAAGCCTAAAATACCCTTCAGCTTCATGAAGTTGTCGAACGTTTACCAAACTTACCAAAAATATAATAAATTTGATTTCTTGGCCACTCTGCATGGAAACTGTTTAGTAATTGTGTTGTAGCTCAGCAGATATGCGAGCTCGCGCTCAATGCATGGGGGCCCCAGGACCGTCCAAAAGCTTTGCTAAATTTTAAGTTTGTTACTCAAACTGCTGAGAGATTCTTTAACTTCCGGTATGTTCCTTGGAGGAAACACCATCGGATGGTCTGGGCATTGGGCATACAATAATTATATTAGTATAGGTAAACATTTTATTTCATTGCTTGTCATTCACATTATATTTTGTATTTTATTTTATTCCATATATTACAAAAATAATATTACCTTTGAACCTTTGACCCAAACCCAGGTTTGGTGCTGTGATATCAATTACAGCTCCCTTCCTCGTGGGGGGTCTGGAGGAAGGTGCAAATTATAGGAAATGTACACGTCATTAAGGAGAGTCAGGAGAGTGACACGTTTAGGAAAGGGGGGCACCCCCCCATCGATGGGTAGGTGGGTTAAGCTTGTCTAGTCTGGTAAGCCATTGAAGGGGAAGTTGGGTTTAGAATCCCTGTCAGCTATACTGATGTCCTACATGTCCCCTCATTAATATAGTTAGATACGTGTTGCCTGGACATTTAATAAAACACAATGTAAAAAATAAAAGAAGGAAAATACACTTTCACAGCACCCGAAAACCCATACTGGTACTATACGAGACTGACGTTTTTATCCGCGTGCCCACCGTTCCGAGAATTGAACTTATCAAGTTCCTTAGTAATAATTGCATATCCATTATTTTATTCTCGAATTAATTTATTCACTTCCTAAAAACAATCCGATACTATTCCAACCACCTGAAAGGTCACAAAATATTTTAAAAAATCCCTGAAACTTACTTATAATATATTTCAAATATAAATCTAACTTGTTTTTATTGGTAGCCCTATTTGAACTCCTGGCCTATAGTTAATTGATTATATTTCCCCCCTCCCCCCTTCCTGGACCTTTTCTCCCCGTGAGCTTTTTTAATTACCTTTCTTAACAAATTGACCGAATTTGTTAGAAAATAAACAGTTCTTTCATAGCCTCTTCTTCCTCTGCTCCTTGTTAGTGCAGGCATTATCCGCTGGACAGCACTGCAGCCGCGGTGTAAGCTCCACATGTGTCCGCACAATCCAATTCCGCTTGTATTAAGCTCTTAGGAGGGGCTGCGACTAATTGGTTTACACGATTACCGAGGGGTTGTACTCACCCCCTTCCTCCCCTCTCTCTTCTGGAGAGATCACCCTCCTTCAGTCCTAACCCTCTCTCTTCAATGTAGTTTCAGAATTCGGGGAGAACTGATAAATTACCCCTCAGGGTAACGTATCTGAGCTGTGCGTGGCGCGAACGTTATTCTGGGTTTATATAGTTTCGAACCAGAGATGGGATTCAAACTGTTGAGCTACTTTTCATAAACAATTTTTGGACACAAGGGGAAAGTGGGGGGTTGGGAGGAGGATAGTGTTCCATCCACAAATAGTTAATGAACCCAAGTGGAGGAAAAATATAATAATAATTTAAACAGTTCAAATCTTATTGAGAATAATGTATCAAAGGGTCAATTTTCAATTCTAACGTAATAGTGACAATACTTGGCGGTCAGAGACAGGTAGCCCAAAGGGAACCGGATGAGTAGGAGGAATAAACATAGGGCCCAGACGCTTTACCTAAGACAACAACACTAAACACCAAACAGTAGCTACAAGAACTGTAATATCTAGGTAACAGGTTGGGAGTATACATATCTAATCAACTCAGTCTAGTCTTTCAGCAAGCCTAGCACCATGTTCCTAAATTCTGGCAATGCTCCATATCTTTAAATGTAGCTGGGGAACATCTCGAGCTAAGGGGTGAGCTACATGAAGGGAAGTGCTATATTTATTATGAAAATGGCAGCTCTGAAGCTTCAAAACCACTAAAAACAATCCTTAACTTAGAATATTAAGCTGTGGCCTTGTTAAAAATAATTTATTTTTATATAAAGGCTAGCTATAGGCCTATATTTGTTTATTTATTTACTTTGATATCAGAACTCATTTTAATAAAACGTGAACTCGTTAAAACTTTAAAATGGGACTTGAACACTTTATCTAGGTAGCATAATAAACTCATTGCTGCCCATAGCCGACTATAAACGTATTTATGAGTTTATTTGACATATTAACTACAGTGCACTGATAAAGAATTTTGTGCCAGAAATCAGACAAATAATTAAACAGTTAATCTTAAAAAATGGAGCTATTTATCTCCTTGTTTATGGTATAGAGACTGTAGGAGGGTGAACAGACTTTATGCTGGGATCATTATCAACTTGACGTTAACTTAACGTAATGTTCACTTAAAGTTAACTTAAAGTATGTGTGATCACGACTCACATAATTTAACGTAACAACTCGAGCCAAAGATCTTCATTCTCTAATATGATCTGTGATTTGTACTAGTTTTACAGTGATGATCTGTGAATGTTTACAGTTTTCAATCGATATAATAAATATCTATTATAAAACTTTTTTGATAAATTTAGCTTTCCTATTTTAGTTTAATTATTTTGTTTCAATGTCTGATCATTAGAACTTACGCTAAAGAGTAAACATTGGTCATAATACCAACAAATGAGTTGCTAAATAGCCCTGTTGACGTCACTCGCATAATGATTGGCTGGCTAGATCACGTGATACCCTTCAAGTAACGTTCACTTAAAGTAAAAGACCTCCGAGTACATCTCTTACGTTATGTTAACTGCAAGTCAACGTTAAGTTAACTGCATCGTGATCGCTTCCATTTAAACACACGAGGAGGTCCTTTACGTTAAGTTACGTTAAGTTAACTTTAAGTTAATGTTAAGTTGATCGTGATCCCGGCATAACAATCTCGTGTTAATACTGACATACACTTACAATTATATTTAAAGCTATTTACTAAAATATCGATTACCAAACGCAATCCAAGCGGGGGAAATGTATCGGAGTTTTCATCAGGAGTATCTCCCTCTCTCTCATGTTCGTTATCGTGAAAGTTTGTGCATATAATGAGCTTATCACTGTTACAGCGTTGTGCCGTTGTCGGTAAATTTGTCCCCCACCCCCTCCCCGACCCCACACCCTCAACACGCCATTTCCCCCTATTGTTACCGTTCTTCCTTTTGTTTCCAAAACAATTGCTAGCTTGGAAAAGTAAACACATTTATGACGCTGCGCAGAAGAGGGGTAATGCTTACAGAACTAGAAGGAATAGTTGTGTAAGTAAATAATGAACTTTAGGATATAAACGTTCTATGTCAAGGAATAACAAAAATAGACACAAGGCTGGTTTGAAAACTAAATTACCCTCGTTGATAAGCATCGTGTATTAAACACCAATCTCGTCTGATCAGGTTTGCCGATGGCGGGGAGTTCGAGTACCGCTCGAGTGTGCTGAGAGTGGTGAGTCTCAACTAGCTTTATACGCTTCTTCCACGCGAATATTTTGTTCACTTCCTTTAAATTATACTTCCCCTACTCCTACCCCACTAGTGCGGTTAAATGTGTGCAATCCAAGGGATTTATAAATCACATGTGTATAAGCCAACACCAGTTAACCTGACCACGCTTAGAATCTCAACTTGTCTGTCACCAGCAAACCAGATTATTGCTATGTAATCCAACTCCTTAGACCACGTGACCACCATAGTGTAGGATAGCCCTTTTTTTGTATAACAAACCCTTGTTGATCCCCTGTTCATAATTTAACATGGTCTTTCATTTGTATTTATAAAATATAACAAATTTATTTGCTATTGGCTGTTTGGTACTTAGGCCGCACTGACCCCAATTCCTTCATTTCCGCGTGTGTTGTGTGCGCGCGCATTTATTATAAAAGTGGCGTGCGAACCAGAGCTCTCAGGCAATCTGTAATACGGGCGCGCAGAGCAGATTGCCTATTTACATAATATCAGGCGAGTTGATTCCTTTTCAGAGAAATAAACTGTATATGTCCATTCTCTTTCTGTGACGGCTTTGGAATTCACTTTTTAAACCTATTTATGATTATATTTCAGAGTTGTTGGTAGACACTAGTGCCAGAAGGGGCTATCAACCTCTAGAATTAGTCAACATAACTAAACATGAATGGGAATTCAAAACTGATTCAACAATAGATTTGTATGGAGGATATAACAATTTTCTTTTTTTTTCAAATTTCCTTCACGAGATCCAATTAGTTGACATCAATGATTGCATGGTCTAAGGTGGGGGCTCTTAACCGGGGGAATCCATAACCCTTGGGGCTATGGGAACCAAATAATGGGGGTATAGGATTCAAGCTCTGAACAGAAAATCTAGATGTTATAGCTAGATCGTGTAGGCCTATTTTTGATTTGTAGTTTTTCTATAAATAAATATGATAGGGTCATTCTTATGATTTATTTCAGGAGTTTTGTACCTAGCTATCCATGGGTAGAATAAAACCAAGATATTGAAATATTTTGAAGTCATACTGACACATAATAGGATTGGTGATGAAGATGATTATTCCGACCATCTGGTGACGTGGATATGAGGGAGGACATATTGGGAAATCTTTTGGGGGGTCTGTAATCAAAAAAGTTTAAGAACTCCAGGTCCAAGGCATCACAACTTTAACAGACTGGAATGTAGATGACGAAGGGGTTGGGTTTAGAATCCTGTCGGGGTGTATTGAGGTGTTTTCCTACGTGGTTTCACACACACCTCTAAGACAAATTCTTGGTACTTTTCCTCTTAGTTTTACATCTCTACCCCAATAATTTAGACATGAGGGTAACCCAGATGAAGAGTAAGACAAGGAGTGGGGCTATTGAGTTTACAACTTCTTTCCAAGCAAGTTAAGTTGATTGTCCCTTTTCATTTGTAGTGGAAATGCAGAGCCATGGGAACAAACGGCTATCTTCAAGATTTTCTATTGCTTTGCAATTTTATTTTAGGAAACGGATTGTTCAAAAATAGAACCATGTTGATTAAGATACACTTTTTATATACACAACTCCTCTATAATTTTATCAGTGATCAAATATAGATAAAACTGACATTATTAAATAAATACTGCCGGCTTCATAACAAAAAATAAGAAATTGTAACAATTAATAAACATCGATACATTATCATAGAAGGGGTGTTGAAAATATTAACATAAAAATTTCACTTGTTCTAGAGAACTGATATTTCCAAACGAATAATTTTTCCGCAAGACCTGTTCGGTAGCTAGCGCCATCTACTGTTTCCATGATGCATCTGTTATTGTTCGCGAGGAAGGATACGTTGGTTTGTTGAGAAGCTACGCCATGCCTTTCACCCTCCCGCCCACCATCCCACAAAATAGGTTTTATACTTGCACTCGACAGGGCCAAGGGCTTTAACAAAAAGACCCAAATAGAACCGCTAGTTAAATGTAAATAAAATACAAACAGGATTACAAGCAAATAAAAGAGTATGGTGATATTTTTTAAACGGAAAAACAAATTAGTGGAAACTATTATATTTGTATCTAGATTTTCATAATATCTGTAAAGCTTGTGTTACTTTTTCATACAGAAAAAAGTATTGTATTCGGCTGAAATTCTCGGCCTCGATACGCTGGTGGATCTATTGGGTTTTGGACCCCAAACTATAAGAGTGGGAATTACAATTATTTCATTATATACATAGGACTACAACTACAACTATATGATGGATTTTGTTCAAACTTGATGTTCTATAGTCATATATACCTTGAGGAGGAATCGTTTTAATTGTATCCCTAAAATTAGTGGTATTCTACTAATGAGTCTTTTTTAACTCTCCAAGATTTTGGATATGCTTATAACTCCTTTGCTAAAAATGGCTATATATGAAGTGTTTTAAATGACAATGAACACTGTATCGTTTTGTTTTTGCTGGTAAAGCCCCACATTGTCGAGTCAAGTTGTAAAGTGTTTGCTTTCGTTGATTTTTGGGGAGTCCTGGGTTGGAGGTCCTTCGTTGTTAAGCAAAATAGTAAAGTGGAAATGTAGATGATTGTATGATTCTCTTCTTTGGGGGTCGTGGGTTGAAGTTCGTCGTGATGATTATATGGGTTTTGTATTGATATTATATATATATATAATACGTTAATTTGTTGAAATTTATTTTATATTAATTTAAATCCAGATTATTCAGAATAATGTTATTGGCACACTCGATACGGGAGCTTAACGCGTCGTAGACTGTTCCTCTGTAAGGTTGTTTGATGAGAGAACATTTTAGATTAATAGACGTGAACCTTTCCTTTGTAAGGTTATAGAACGACCTTGAATATTTGAGAATAGTTTGATACAGACCGTTCCTAAAGTAAGGTTGCGGACCGAATGAGGAGAGGAGTCTTCCTTTTTAATATATCGTTGAGAAAAAAATAATTCTAATATGTTCTTTTTGTCTTTCTTTCTTTTGTTGCACCATGCTCCATTCGTTTTAGAATCGAGGAAGAGAGATAAAGTGTGTTTTCAAAGTGGTCATATTTCACAAATGTTTGCAACATGGGTGTGGGGACATTTTAAACAATGAAAAATATCAGCTGACGTCATAGTGTCACCGTAAACAACAAATAAATTAATAATTGATAATCCAAATGTGTGAGGAGATTTCCTAATTTTTAATTAAAATTATTATTAAATGAGAATCTATTTCATTACAACACAGTAGCTTATACTGTTTTTTATGAAAACAATGTATCAATTTATCTAAGGGTAGTTAACTGATTGTAATCTTTTTTATTTTGTTTCAAACTATTATAGACTGTATGACTGTGTCTTAGCAATTAGTTAAATTTACATAGTTATAATTTTTTTTATATAAAATTGATTCTAATACAACAGTTTTAAAAATGGTAACCAATATTTTGAAGCAAATTTCTTCGTAATAATTATAATTTAGAGACTTACAAGATATATATCAAATAGTTTCTATCAAAGTTTTATTTTCTACAAAATGAAGATTTATGAACAATAACTTCGCTTATGTGTTTTTGAAAAGAAAGAAATTATGTCGTAACGCTTTCGCTATATTATTTTCTGAAGAACGAAAAGATTTAATAAAACGGTATTTTCATATATAACAAAAGTATCAAACCGAACGTCGAGTAAAATGGCTTTATTTCTTTTTTTTAACTTTCACTGTACAGTCTGAAAAAAATGTATATGCACGTTCTGTAACCTGAATATGGCCGATCAAACTTGGTTGTCGTTGATATGGAAGGTCAGGATTTGAATCCTGGTTGGGGTAAACTGAAATTTTGTTTACATCATGTTATTGTTTTATTTGGGATTGCCAAAACTAGTTTGATATTTTACAAAACAGAATTTAAAAAAAATATGGCAGATGGATTTTTTACTTTAATATAGTTTTGATGCCGCTTACCTGCACGAAAAACGGGTTGAACAGCTATAATTTAGCAAGTGATTTCAAAATATATGCGTTAAATTGTTAACTTTTACTAAATTTTTTATTAGATGTTCTACCTTACGACAGGTCCATTCTTTTTGTCAGTGAGCTTAGACCGCCAATGCGGCTTGTCCTCTCAGTCTCCCAGAATTTTCTTACTTCCTTAAGAGTCATCCAATATTTTAGTCCTTCTTCTTCTTAAACTTCTCTTTCCCCCAACCTTGCCTAATATGACATCGTGCATAAGACAGTTACTCCTAAGGATGTGTCCGATATGGTTTGCTTTGTTCCAAAGAACCACATCCATAATGGTTCTCTTCTCACCCACTCTTCTTAGGACATCTTAATTTATCACACTGCCCACAAGATCTTCTCCAACATTCCAAATTAATATAATGGGGTAGGGTTGAGGAAGGTAGAATTGAGAGGAAATACAACCTCATTTGCGTGAAGGGAGAGAGAGTTGGAAAACGTTTAAGAAAAATCACCCTTAATGCACCCACCCGGGATCTGAGCACCAATCTTTACATAACTGGAAAATCAGCTTAAATGAGCTTTAAATTTAAACCACGTGCCCACCAATGCTGGTGTCGGAAGTAGCTGCCATCATTATTTTGGTACACGTTTATATTATGGATTAATAACGAAAACATCACCCTTTTGAATGGGTTATTCAAAGCAGATGATCGTGCCAGTATCCATGCATCCAACCAAGCTAGTGGATTGTTTCCCAGTGTAAAAGCTTGTAAATAGTTCTCATAGTGCCAGTAGTGTTAGATCACACTATCAACCAGGGAAACACTATGTGACCGTCTATAAAACTCGTCGGAACAACTCATTGCAGCGACTCTTGAAGTTTGCCCCCATGCACTCGTTGAAACAAGCCACGGCAGGTGAGGGCAAGAGGGGTCTATGATGCTCCTACCTTTATATATACACACACACACACACGCACACACACACACACAGGTATTCTCAAGATCGTGGAGCAGTGACAATTTGAGAGCCTCCTTCATACAAAATATTAGCTTGAATTCGCCACTTACTTGAAGGAAAATATCTTCACACTGCTGTATTTCTAATGGGAATGACAGTTCTGAAGCTTCTAAAGAAATTAAACCATTCTGTTATCTAAGAATGTTCTGTTGTGACCCAGTTAAAAAGTACTTTTTTTTTGTGTAAATAAGGATATATATATTTATATTTATAACCATTTACTTTGATCTCATAGCTGAGACATTTCACGTGAAAAGTCCTTGAAAATTAGCTTATTTATCCTTTTCATGTTTTTTTTATTTATTAGACTTAAAATGTAGGGTATGTAATCCTATGAGGATATGTTGATATATTTTTCCACCATTTAGGTATGAACTGGGTTTTGTAATAACAAACGCCTTCTTAAATAATGTCGGATTTCTAGAAGCCTGCAACGCGTCGCAGTGTTTTAGTAGGCAGACCCTTAATTTCTGTAATTTATTAATTTTTAAAAAATATATAAAACTATGTTCTGTACATGAATAAAATATTAGTCTTCCTACGTTACCAAGATAAACTGTATTTTTCTTATCTTTAGAAAGCTTGGTTTAAAATCAGTAAATGAAACAAAAAATCATTGCATTTTATCCACGTGTAATGAGACTGCGGAAAGACTTGCCGCTGTAAAGAGAGAGAGAGCTGTTTGGGCTTTTGGAGACCCTCGAGAAGCGGGGGCTTGGGTTAAACTACCTAATTTGCCCCGATACTTCCCTTTGGGGGCCGTCAAACAAATACCATTGGATTAGCGGGGATGTCAAATCCCCTTTGCTATACATCACATGTAGGAATAAAAATAACTCGATGTACCTTAGCCAAGATTTGAACCTTGACCTACTCCTTCAAATCTTGGTTTAGCCTGATGCCTCAAACCACGCAAAATACCGGCGTGGGTTGGTATCGGCCCAGTAAAACAAATAGGGTGTCACGTGGACTAATGTACCCCTTTATACCATTGTTGCATTGAATGTCATTCCAGGGTGCGCCCCTCCTTAATCCTGTAGTTTCATCCTGCGGTTGACATTTTGTGAGGGTATGGGCAGCAGGTGGGGGGGGGGGGGGCCGGGCGGCCCTCCCCCGTTCCCTCCCCTCGGGGTTTCTTGGGGGCCGCGTCCCTTCCTCCAGCNCCCTTACTACAGTCAAGGGATGTTACCGCACTCGCTCATACATTTCCTATACTTGTCTGTACCCAGGGGTGCACTCGGATGGCAATAGTACTCGTATCAGAGTGTACATGTAACGTTAGTCCAGAGAGTTGTTACACTTGAAAGTGACAGTTTTTCTTCTTTTTACATAACTAACACAATACCGTCAACGATGTCCTACTTTCATCTACCCGGTGAAGCAATAACAATATGAGACCCATACTTGTGGTCATGTGAACAAAGGTGTCCGGCTAGTATTGTTATGGGTATGGTGATTTTGTATAACAGGCCTGTCCAACTGGCGGTACTTGGGGTTCATGCAGCCCTTGGCAGCAGATTTTGCGGCCCACAACTTACTAGAAAAGTAAAAAAAAATAAAAAATTGTAACGTCATCCAGGAGTTTCTTAAACATGATCAGATTTAAATTGTGTAAAATTTATTATGTGTATTATTACCCACCTCGGTGGCGTGGTTATCTAACGCGCTAGTTTCGTGTTGAACTAGACTGCTGAGGACGTTGTGATTGAGGTTCGGATCTCGCTCGGGTGAACTGGGGGTAGTTTTTCCTAAATGGTTTTCCACTCTCTCACCACGCAAATGTGGGTTCACTTCTGCTATATTCAACCTTCCCAATTCCTAACCCATTAGCGTAAATAGTACCTAAGCGTATAACCCGAACGGGTAGTATGACGCGGTGCTAGATAAAAAAATACTGTTTATCTAATTATTATAATACTTTAAAAGTAATATATTAGTTATTAATATCATGTAGCATTCGTCTGTTTACTTTATCCAAAAATTGAAAATACCGTACACTGAAGAAAGATAGTTCTTGGTATCTAGTTAAAATTACCTTTTGGACTGAATGTTTCTAAAGTAAGCATTCTCCTAAAATATCCATACATATTTTCAGTTGTGTCTTAGGGCATATCAATTATAAAAATAATTACAAAATATGAATTCGATTAGATTAGAAAATTCAATGCAATTAGTCTCAAGCTAAATAAAATAACTTAGTAATAAAGCAACGGATTTTCTGTTTAAGAGTATCAACTAAAAAAAAATTGATGATATTGTATAGGCCCGCACACCATCCAGGCAAATAAAATGAGGCCCTTAGCTAACTTCAAGCTGGACAGCCCTAATGTAGAAGGTTGAAGATCAAATCCCAGATGAGTGAAATGAGCTGTTTTTATCCTTTAACAGTTTCCCATCATATTTGCACGTGAATGTCTGGTATTATTCCACTAATATTCTACCTATTTGGAACACAACCCGCCTGTACAAATATGTGGATAGCCCGGATGGGTAGTAAAGCGTGGAACAAAAGGATGTTGAGGGAGTGGAGGTGACTGGATAAAGAATAAGTTTTAGTTTTAGTGGAGATGAAGCTGATAAATTTCAACCAGACAAATTAAATATCATAGTGATTGGAACTTATCCGTTTTATCTACACTAAAACTAGAATATATTCCTTAGCCATCCCAACTCAACACCCACACCATATTACTTCGTGTCTTACTACCAGACCGAGCTTTCAACATAATTATACATACATATATATGATAAATACAGTTTAAGATCGACTTTCCTTAAACTAACGAGGCCTGGAAAACTCCTGGTTGAACAAATTTTGAGTGGAAGCATTGAACGTATAATATGATTTTGTGAGGTTAATGTTAGCAAAATAACTTTATGGTCTACGTTATTTGTATTGATAAGATTACTTACATATTCACTCTATGGCATTAGGAGCGCGAAAGTTCATTGCCACACTTACTAAAGCACGCTGCCTATACCTATTCCCAGTCCACCTCATTACACCCTATCTCTTTCAGGTCCATTCTAATGTTATCCTCTCATCTGCATCTAGATCTTCCCACTGTTATCATCCTATTGGGTTTGCCAGTCAATACTCTGAACAGGGGTTTAGATTATCCCATTCTCACTCTATGGCCTGCCTACCGTAATCTACGAGAGTTGATTATACTAACAATGTCTTGTGATGAATACAGGGTATGTAACTCATCAATAGATTACATTTTCAAAATTAATAGGGCCTACGTTAACCTGACAGAATGTTTTGATCCTTGTATTTGCTTTCAGACCAGGTTAAACATTTCCAGGCGAGAGTAAAAATGGCTGTTTTAGACTGTCGCTTAAAAATCCTAAGTTATTTAAAACCATTTGTTTTCAAGGCCTCTTCTTCAGTCCTGCTCTTTTTACTTTGAACTATTATTAATGTGAAAACTTGGGAAATCGAAAATAATCTTGACATAGTTTTTACTTTCTCTCGACAACTCGGAGAACGAAGTATTGTGGACGAAAAAGAAATCGAAATCGTATTCGTAATTTTGATAAATGTCGACTTTTTTGTAACCCCATGAAATCAAAAAAGTTCTTTCCCCTTGACATATTTCTGTATGTGTTTCTATCTCGGGCTAGAGCCGAAACCATTTTACCGATTGGGCTAAAACTTGGTATTTAGGGTTTTCATAAGGTTGCCCCGAGGAGTTTTTGGAATTAAATATCCAACCCTAAAATTAAGGGTTGTGTACCGAAGGTTAAAAAAAATCAATTTTCTTGAAATCCAACTAAACGATTTTAATTAAATTTGTTATATAGGCACTGTTTAAAATTACAAACAAAAAGGCAGCTCTCATTTTCCCATGAAAATTATTATTATTATTATTACTATTATTATTATTATTAGCACCGAGTCTTACTACCCGTTCGGGTTATATGCACATACGCTAATGTGCAATGATAGGGTGATTGTGAGATGAAATTGAGGACCTACAGCTTAACGTGGGATCCGAACCACAGTGGAGGCCTGGCATTCCTCACATTCACAAGTTGTGATACACGTCTTGTCAGAGGTTAAGGAAGGGTTTGGCAATCAGATAAATCTGTGCCGGTACAAAAGATTGAACCTTTGACCCTCAGCACAGAATTCTGACACCTTACCCCTAGACCACCGGGTCACCTTCATGAAAATTACTTTGAGTGTATTTTACATAAGCAGAAATTTCCAATTTTGATCATATTATCTCCACAACTATTTGAGATATGAAATAACTTATCTTACACATTTATAGTAGGCCTACTATTAAACATAAAAATATTTTAATTATCTTTATTAATAAAATGAAGAGTTTGCTTTTCTGTCTGTTATGAGTATTGCACGTTATCTACCCCACAGAGGTCTGAAATTTTAAAATTAGTAGCTCCTGTGCACATGTCCTTGAAGACGGAATTTTAAAATTTGAATTTGATTTTTTTTAAATTAATCAAATACTGGGTCAGAATAAATAAAATGGGATCTTTTTCCATCCATTTGAAGCAAAAAAAACGCTGCCTGGGGTAACCACGCAATACAGTGCACCGTCAGGAAACGCTGGGTACTTCTGATAGTATTAATATAAAAGAGAGTGAAAATATGTGCTGTGTACCGTACCACTTATCTAGATACATTTTGAGATCAAATATGATTAATTGGTAGGCCACGGAGCGTAAGGGACCACCCCCACGACCCTAGTCGGTAGTGCCATTGTTGTTTTAATGTTAAGAGAGTGAAGAGGTGTTACATGAACCCCGTGTGAAGAGCTATGCTATAATTTGTGGAGCTGTAAGATGCACGTCATGAATAAATATCTAGAAAATTGCATATTAGGAAGTTATGTAATCAATAAATTAGATTTAAGTAAACTGGTGGTAGAAAGCCCTAATATCTGACACCCGAATCTGACAATTTAAAATGTTGCAGCATCACTTAAGTAGCACGTAAATGAAAATTATATTTAAGTTGCATATATATTTTTTTTTAGTTTAGCACCGCGTCTTACTACCCTTTCGGGTTGTACGCTTAAGTATTAATTACGCTAATGGATTAGGATTTGGGAGGGTTGAACATAGAGGAAGTGAACCCAAATTTACATGGAAAACAATTTTATGGAAAAACCACCCCCAATTCACCCGACCGAGATTCGAACCTCGATCTCCCCATCCTCGGCAGCCTGGATCTACACAAAACAAACGCGTTAGCCAATTACGCCACCGAGGCAGGTTATTTGCATACAAAACTGATAATGTAACATCATTAAGAACTAACCCGCTTTAGTGGCCGTGTGGTTTAACGCGCTACTCTCACAGTAGACTACATATACTGCTGATTACGGGGAAATCTAGCTTAAAATCTCGGTTGGGTGTACTGATGATTTTTTTCCAAAATTGCTTTCCCCTCTCCCTCCACGCAAATGCGGATACACTTCCTATGAATATAATCTACCTGATCCCTAAAACCATTAGCGTAATTAGTAAATGTTAAAGCTCGCCGCAAGGACACCCTATTCGTGGAAGTTGATCAGAATTGTAAGTAAACCTACCTGTTAAATTATTCGTTAGAATGACCTTACTTTTTTTGGGGTGGAAGGATGGCATATATTGTACCTTACAGTTAAAATAGCAAGCAGAGCCGCACGCACCCCCTAGTAGAACCTTCCCCTCACCCCCTTACACCTCCAACCGCGAGACAAGATACGAATCACGTCCGGAAGTATTAAAGCACGGATTCATTTCCACGCGAGAGGAATGCTGATAACCATATTAATGTTGACTGCCTCTGCATTTGACAATAGGAGCGGCTGGAAACTGTGTGCGGTTGGCTTTATTGATTCACCCAACAGTGACACACAGATAAGTTGTTCCGGGAGGTACATCGCTCAACAGAGATACTGCAACACACTAGTAATAGTTGGAAGTGATTCACCCAACAGTGACACACAGATAAGTTGTTCCGGGAGGTACACCACTCAACAGAGATACTGCAACACACTAGTAATAGTTGGGGGTGATTCACCCAACAGTGACGCACAGATAAGTTGTTCCGGGAAGTACATCACTCAACAGAGATACTGCAACACACTAGTAATAGTTGGGGGTGATTCACCCAACAGTGACACACAGATAAGTTGTTCCGGGAGGTACATCACTCAACAGAGAAACTGCAACACACTAGTAATAGTTGGGGGTGATTCACCCAACAATGACACACAGATAAGTTGTTTCGGGAGGTACATCACTCAACAGAGATACTGCAACACACTAGTAATAGTTGGGGGTGATTCACCCAACAGTGACACACAGATAAGTTGTTCCGGGAGGTACATCACTCAACAGAGATACTGCAACAAACTATTGACGGTGGTTCACAATTAGACAAAAAACTACACGTTAACATTTTTCAGGTTGTCAGTTTCACATTAATTAAATTGACGATGGTGGAAGTACATTTATGTTTGTAATGTTGCTGGGTGTAGTCCTGTTGGTTTTCTACATATGACCTAACACCTAAGTTTCCCTCATACTATATCGATGTCTACCACCCGTGGTGGCTATCATCATGTTGTTTATGGCTTCACGGTCACAAAATCAGGGCTTTCCTGTGATGGAGGTGATCGAGTTTTAAATATTGGCCAGGTACACTTGAGATATTGGGTTTCCTTTTGATATTTATCGCCTTGGTTCTCCCATTACCTTTTCACACCAATGTGGGTACACTTTTCTTAAATATTGCTTTTCTTCTTACCCTTATAGATTAAGTGTGTAATAACTTTAGTGATAAACATTTCCAAACACTGGCCAAACTCTGCCTTTTAATCAATTTAAAAACTTAGTATCCTATTTTTTTCATTCAGGGAATATATTTCTTCTAAACTTTTAATTCGCACAACTAAACATTACATCAACTAATAATTGAGAAAACTCTACTTCATATCCTAGTGATTTACAAATTAACCTAATAAAACAGCGATTAAATTGAGCTACATTGCAATGCGATTACATAATTCTAAATTCTGATACTCGGAATAAGCTTTGGTTTGTTTTTTGGTTCAAACTATATAAAAAATAAATACATCAAATCAATGTAATTCTGATGTGTTTATTTACTCACATAGCTACAACGGGCCTAGCAAGCCGGTAGTGGAAAATATATGGCTTGAATAAAAAAAACTGACCCAGGCCCCAGGCTGGAAACAGTAATGGATGTAAAAAACATATTTTCTCACATGTGTATGGACTAAATCATAAAATGAGGCTAGCTTCTCAGCCTAAGCCGCACAATACTCTCACCAAATTTTTTTTGTACAGAATTTATATACGGTACATATTAATGAAGGATTTTCATCAATCTAAAAATCATATACAATTTGGGAATGTCATGAAATGGTTTGAAATGTAAATAAGCTTGATATTTTTTTGACATAGACCTACTTATTTTTATTTTAAGGGCCGGTCTTATGACTCCTGGATAAATATTAATCTGGCAGATTAATATTTCTATCTGGTCGATAAGTTAAAAGTGCGTATTATGACTGCCATATAGCATTTATCTGCCAGATAAAATGTATTTATCTATCACATTTTTATTGGGAGGTTTAAGTACCTGATAACTTCTATCTGAAAGTTAAAATGGTTGTTGCCATAGTGACGCGTTGTTTTTCATGAGGTTTTGCCTATCAGAATTTGTTTTAGTTTAAAATCTTGGTTCACGTGTTTAGTAAGCACATGCCCAGGTTCTAACTACATAAAGCTATAACATTTAATCCACACTTTTATATAAACTGACACGCTATTTGTAGAGTTATATTAATATAAGAAGAAATTATCAAAATGTGAGTACAATAGAAGAAGTTTTGTAAACGCTGTACCCAACTATTGACCACATTTTGGCAGACACCAAAATTACTACTTGCAAGACATCTTAGCTTCTGCACCCATGTGGCGCCATCTGTTTACTCAAATTCGTTTAGCCACCATTATTTAACAAATGTTGAGCGCTGTAGTCACTTTCCAGGTAGTAGCGGTAGCGGAAGGGCTTATACGCATGCGTGAACCAGTAAAAACAGTACCAACCTTGCGTTCTCTGCATAAAAATATATATATCCTTCAGATAGCTATCCGGAGGATAAGTTCAGTTCCTAATACGCGTAAAATATTAAAGTGACTGATAACCTGATAACTTTAACCTCCTGATAGCAATACTCATCCAGTATTCATAAGACCAGTCCTAAAGTGTTTAAATGTTTAATAGATAAATCGGGATATTAGCGCCGGGTACCACTATAGTTAAAAGAACTCCAATACCCCCAGCCAGAATTTAAGTCCCAAATTAGTAATATATCCTCAAATAATTTTAAAAGATATCCGTACATTATTAATCATATAAATATTCCCCAGAACCACTATTTCCAATCAAATTACTAGAACCATTCTTGAACCACTTAAAACTTTCAAAAATCAGTGGTCATTAAATTACCTTTATATTAGAGCCATCCTTAGTTATGACTTTGTAACTTCTAAAAAACCAGTGTGAACCAAAACGATAACACTGTTTCGGCTGTTGCCAATTTTTATGAAAAGCTATAATAGCTACTAGATGTATATTTTTACTCATCCATACGTCAAGTCCTCTGATTTGCAGCTTTCATCATATATACATGTTATAAATACCTATCAAATAACACTAATATAGTAGCAAAATGTTGTCAATTTTGGCAGCAAATAATATGTTTGTATTTTCTAAGAGTCTTTACCTAATAAATTGGACTATACATACAGACAGAGGAACAGACAGACGTGTAGAACCTACTTTATTGAGTTAGGAGAAACATTAAAAATAAAGATCCGTCATAATAATTCTCGTGGTAGAAAATTTTCATGGTGACAACACTTTCTCTTTATGAAGAAAGTGAAGAAGACTATAACAAGTATTTAACAATGTTTTCAAGTAACCACTCCCAAAATAAACTCGCACTTTTCTCTCTGCCCAGCTGATAATATACAAGTACGCTCTGCAGTCTGGTCCATGCAAAACGGTTACATTGGAATTTACGACCTTCGGCACTTTATTTACCGATAACTTTTCATATAAAACCAAACAGCGTTTCAGTTTTACGCCTTTACATTTATTGCTATAAATATTCGTCTGTTTCACCGTCTATTGTCAGAAATACCACATAAAATATGATAGCGTATGTTTGCATTAATGTAGTTTAAAAAATAAAACCAAAATTAATACATTTTTTCTAACGCATTAAATAAGAGTTCTCATTCAGATCTTGGGATGGACACAAGTTGAATATTAAAAGGTACAGATTAATAACAAATAAATTAATACTAAATTCAAACAAAACAAACCAACACACCAAAGCATTTTAAATTAAAAAAATACCAACAATAACTCATCATGACTTACATATTTTAAACATCCAAAACTATCAACTATAATTTTTTATCCACTTTACTACCCATCTGGCCTATAAGAAGTTTTCTTTTAAAAATGGGGTAGTGATGAGGAAGTTAGAATTTAGACGAAATGTATTCACATCTGCGTGGAGGTAGAGCGGAAAACTATAACACACTTTCGCAAGCAATCTAGTCTTTAACGAGAGTTTCACCTTAAACTAGGCAACCACCAATCCACTGTTTACAGATCATTTGTCACTCTAGTGTAAAATATACTCTAATTTTATCACCACGTCTTACTATCTATTCAGGATATACGCATAATATGATAATTATTTAAAGGGATATGGATGAGGAAGGAAGCATTTTAGAGGTAATGTGCCTGCATTTTCGTGGAAGGAGAGTAGGAAACTATTTAAGGAAAACCACCTTCAGTATACCCAATCGGTATTCAAGCCCCAACCTCTTCATCATCAGCAGGCCAGGCCAGTCCAACACAAGAGTGAAGCCTTGGACCATTTGGCCAATCAAACGAGTTAAAACTATACTTAGTCCGGGGTTATCTTCCTCGTGGTCACCTATCTTAGCCTCATTAGTTGGTGCAACTAATACTAGGCCTTGTAGAGCCCCTTAAAGCATATACTACCATTCCTCAGTAAAGTCGCTTGGACTCTACTCCATTCTATCAAAGACGCTTAGCTAAACTACCAAGAAATGGACTAATAACAGTTCTGACCATCATACGGAACCGTATATACAGAGCACTCACCTCACCAGAGCCTTTACTCAAATATTAATTTTCTAGAATATCCGTAATTTATAAATTTCTGTTTTTCTTGATTTTTTTTTTTTTAGAAAATCCACGGGAGAAGGGATGGGAAACCAAATAATGTAATGTATCTGTATCGCGGCTGGTCTTAAGTAAGAGAAAAAGACAAAGAAAGGCAGACTACCGGGATTATATTACGATAGCATATGATTTCTAGTGGCCGTTTTGTTTCATATTTATGCTTGATATACCTCCTTTAAGATTTTAACATTAAACCTATTTATCTATCAGAATTCTTTACTGCTAATGAATTTGCTCAATATGATTTACTCAAGTTGAAATATAGGAATATAAATAACACTCCAATTTCAGGCAGTTAATTTATTACATAGATAAAATGATGTGTGCAGTTCTTTCTGGGAGCCTGTCACGTCAATAATAGGGCCCCTACACGATCAGTTAGAGTGTCAGTCCTAAGATTGACAAATCTGACAATACGCATCAGTATTTACGAGACCACATTCACCATGCACGGTCAGTCTTTGTGTCATTATTTTTATCAGTCTCAGCTCCATCGTGCAATGCGCAACAACATGGATGATAAGAAAAAGGTATGTGAAGTCTATGTTTGCTACTGAGACTGAAGGAAATACTGATGAACGCGCGCACACGGTCAGTCATACGGTCAGTCTCTCCCTCCACTTGCAAGACTGATGGACAGAGACTGATGGACAGAGACTGATGGACAGAGACTGATGGACAGAGACTGATGGACAGAGACTGATGGACAGAGAACTGATGTGATCAGAAAATTTGGATCACATCAGTATTTTATTCAGTCCAGCCATCAGTCCATCAGTACTGACCCTGCACTATCAGTCAGACTGTCAGTATGAAATTATTAATTTATTAATACTGACAGTCTGACTGACTATGTAGGGGCCCAATTAGAGTATCTTGGTTCAATCTTTGGGAAGGTTTGAAGAACATATTTACCATACATAGCTCATAAATTTTCATCCCACTATCCAATTAGTAAATAACTAAATACAATGGTTGAATATGTATTATTAGACCTTGTGTTTTGGATTAAGTTTGCATCAAAGTTTTTTGAGTGTGTTCTGTGTCTAGAAAATATAATCCACCAAAAACCTTTGTGTAAAAAACATGCTAAGTTCTACACCACAAAAATCCTTAAATTATTCAGCCTCGGAAAGGAGTGAGATCTAAAATAGTGCCAAGCTCATCTTGCAATGTATTTCCAAATAATTTGTCACTTCTCAAGTCTAAGTGCAATAATCTGATTTTAAGTCTTTAGTTAAAGTGTATAGGAGAACTTTAACTATCAATTTAAAATCAGATTAGTTTACTTAAGAGAAGTGACAAGTGATTTAGATGGACATTGCAAGTTTAACTTGGCCCTCTTTTATACAACACTCCTTCTCGAGGCTAAATAATTTAAGGATTTTTGTGGGGTAGAGCTTAGCACGTATTTTACATGCATTTTTGGTAGCATATCAATACTTTTTTTGAAGATTAGGTATAAGAATACGTTTATTTAAGTAGGTACCTACTGTAATAAATTAATGAACGACCATAATAATAACCTTTGAATGATGTGTCCTATCAAAATTAAACAAAACTGTTGTGGACTCTACTTAGAGATGCCTTTAAAATGATAAGCTAATTGGCTGTGATAAGAATTAAAAATAAATGGTACGGAACTCCGCACGGAATTTCTCGATCTACTGTTTAAAAATGGGGATATTTATTCAAAGCTCGTAATATATGTTAAAGTAAATAATATACACTAGAAAATCCAAGCATAAATTGCACTATACTTATGTAAAACATTTTTAGTCCCGGTTTTAAATTTTATAATTTTATTTTTAAAGAATCAATGTCCTCATTTGTATGTTTGGACCGATTAAAAAGATAAATATTGGGTAAAAGGGTCAACACTTCATATTAAAATTTCGAATTCCAGTTAAAAATTTTGACATTTTATTAGGTGTTGCACATATTCAGGTCATCACGTTGATATTAAATTCCTCATTTATCAATTTTGACCAATAAAAAATGTAAATATTAACTATTGAGTCTAAAATGGAGATAGATCATTATTGTACAAACATTTCTCCTGAGAGGTTTGAGTAAAAATAACAAACTTTTTGAGAGACTTACTTATATTTAATTACTCTATGGCATTGGAGAATTATTGTGTTAAAACTTAAGTAGTAGGCCTATCTCTTTAAAACTAAATCTCACAAAATTTTATTAATATATTTGGCAATATCTCAGAAACTGTTGGTTTTATAAAAATTTATTTCATACAAAAGATTTTAATTTTTAATAGTACTACAATTTTACAATGATAAGTTATTTAGTATCTCGAATATTTGCGGAGATACGGAAATTTCCGCTTCTGTAAAGTACCCTAAAAGTCATTTTCATGGGAAAATGAAAGTAGCCAGTTTGTTTACAATCTTAATCAAAATCGTTAGAACAGATTTTGAGAAAATCGATTCTTTCTCTTTTCGCCTTTATTAAGCTACTCTTAATTTTAAGTTTAAACAGACACACCGACAGGTGGCATTGCAAATACCACTTTTTAGGGTTTAGGGGGTGATGAGACGTCGACAACCATCAACATTTCAGGTTAGATTTTTTTTTACGGTAGTGCTCAAAAAATTAAAATATATATATATATATATTTTCGAATAGCTTGAAAGTTATTGGTTTTATAAAATTATGTTTTAATAAAATATTTGTATTATTAATAGATTTACATATTTGTAATTATAAATAACTTCATATATCAAATAGTTTCAGAGATATGATAAAAAAAAATAGAATTAACGCATTAGCTCGGAGCCTTAAATTCATTTAGCCGAAATATTGAGAGTATCCATTTTGTTTGGAATATTTATAAATGTTTTGAAATGAAATTTAATAAAAGTCGTTAGAGCCGATTTTAAGAAAATCGACGTTTTCTCTTTTTGCCCTTCAGTAAAACTCCCTTAATTCTAGGGTTAGATATCTAATTCCAAAAAACTCTCGGGGCAACCCTATGAAAACCCTAGATACTAAATTTTATCCCGATCGGTAAAATAGTTTAGGCTCTAGTTGGAGTTACAGACAGACAAACAAACAGACAGACAGACGGAAATTCAAAAAACACTTTTTCGGATTCGGGGGATAATGAAACGTCGAGACTCATCTAAATCTCGAGTTCGATTTGACGATCACAATACTTTCTCTACCTGTAAGATAGCGAGAAAATAAAAACTCTCAACGTCAGTATTATAAGTAGGTAGAATACAAATATAAAACTCACATTTTAAGCAGTTCAAAAAAATCTATATTAGGAAATTAATAAAAAAACCTTCATTGTTCATGCAAATATTTTCAGATTTGAGGCATCAAATAAAGTTGCAAAATTGGTCTTACGTCATCAATGATAACACCTCTTTTGTTAAAGAACTCAATAAATGGAATCATATCCTCAAATTAATATTTTTATTATTCCTTAAGAACCATTTCTCCAATTCCAATCCTCTCTACTTTTCTTATTCCTACAGTTTGCGCACCCATCTGAAAGATTAAGCTAATAGCTGCCAAATGCATGTGTATATATTATATTAGTTAAAACATGTATGTTTGTAAATATATATATTTTATTAATATTGTAGTTTCTTTACGCGCTTGTGAATCTGCAACGGTGTGAACCAAAACATAAGGACATTATAAGGTGGCCGGAGGACATTATATTTCAATTTAAAAACGGGGGCACGTCCTCCTTTCGGATAACAAAACAGTAGCCCTACCCTTGAACTTTTTATAAATAGGCTCCTTACCCTTATCACGGCGGTATCAACGACTGGGCCACCCACCTCTCTGTGCCTTTGACTGCGAGTGTCAGCACCACGAGTAATGACGAAGTTTCTAAAATGTTACCCCCTCCCCGTCTTTCCCCAAAACCTCCCTTCCTAATACCCTTCCGACCCCCATTATGAGCGAGCATTTGGAAGGTTATGTTCTCTATAGGTTGCGCCATTTCTGTGACAAGGATGGATAGTCTTCCGGAATGGGATTTCGTGGTGTTTTATACGCCTCTGAGTTTGTGCGGCTGGTTGAGAGACGTCACTTTTAGACGGTTCGAGCGGCCTCTACCATTATATCTACCTCCAAACAACCACATATCATAACGACTTTTTAAAATGCGGATACATTTTTCTTCTTTTGTTTGATGGTTGATATACTATATTTGTGATGATTTAATTTGGGAGATTGGTTTACTTATTAGTAGTACCTGTAATTTTGAAAACTTACATTTATTATTTGTTAATGATTTTTTGTTCTATATCATCTAATATAGCAAATATAATATTTAAAATTATGTTGTTTAATATGATTGCCAGTAATTTCAATTATTAAAATTAGTTCTAATGCAACATTGGCAGCGTAAAAACAAATAAAATGATGGAAGTAATATAGAGTTATATGTTCCTAAGATGTCAATGTTTAATGTTTTAGCTATTTTCAAATGTGTCGATAACTGTCAAATAAAAAAACATAATTTCAATTAGGCCTATTGTATTTTCTAGGCATGTGCGAAGCTTCTAAATGTCTTAAGTTGAAGTCAAAGGCCAAATCTCCTTCGCTTCAACCTTGACATCCACAATAACTTTAACATCGTCGAAATATTACTAATAAAAGAAAAAACTTGGATACATTATGAGCATATTTGAAATATCTAACTAAATCTTACATATTTTAATAACAGCCTAATCTTTTTTGAACAGCTAATAAAAAGCTTTTAAATCCGACTAGTGATTATGTTACATTTATAACGTAAACATAGATAAACTCATATATGTAAGAATAAAGTCTGTCACTGTGGTCTAGTAGTCATATTTACTAGCTACAAATCTAAAATTCCTGGGTTCGATCCCCAATTCTTCTAGATTTTATGCGAAGCAGTATGTGTGGAACGGGTTCAACTTAGCCTCGTGAGGACAAATAAGGAGCTACTTGGATAAAGAAGTAGCGACTCTGGTCTAGAAAACTGATATTAACGGCCGGAGAGTTCGTTGAGCTAGCCATTCCCTCTCTTTGCAAATGTTGGCACTATCTTCACCAACATGCGGCGGCCACTCGGTTGGTATAGCTTTCTTGCGGGCTGACGCCATGAAGTTCTGTACTGTCATAGTAAATCTTTCTGAAAAGTTGGATACACTTAACGTATAACCCGAACGGGTAGTAAGACGCGGTGCTAAATAAATAAAATAGTAAAAATAGATGCACTTGATGTATAATTTTAAAAATTAAAAAATAGTTGTATGGCAACAACATAAGTCTAATTGTCAAAATCAATATTAACCTGTCTTTCTCCATCCGGAATAGCATAATATATCTTTTAATAATGGTGTAAGGTATGAGGAGGGTATGGTTACGAAGAAATGTATCTGTATTTGCTTGAAAGGATAGTGGAGAAATCATTTAAGAAAGCTCACATCAGTACATTAAGCCGATAATCATCTGCCTACTTCCCCGTCACCAGCCAACCATTCTAGACGAGACTGACGGCTTGTCCCCGTGCCCACCTGTACTAGTGCTCTAATTTATCTACATTATGTTTTGATAAAATATTCAACCCACACTGGTGGTAACGGGTCTAAGATGTCAGTTTAGAAATATATTGGATTGCCTGAGACAAGGAAGTCGAGGTATAAATCTCCGTCAGTCACTTTGAGGGTAGTTTTTTTTAATGTAATATGCGATTATGGTTTTTCCTTCCTCTCCCCACACTATTGAAGGTGACTTTCCTCTCAACTATTCTAAGTACATCCTTCTTGAAATAATCCATCATAAGAAAACAGTTTAAATAATTGTGAAGACACAATTATTGTACATATTTTCTGATACAGCTTGAAGCAAAATCTTCATAAAAACAAGTATAGCGTAGTATGTAACCATAAAAACTCCCCCTGATTTACCTTCTAAACAAAATCTTTAAAGCCATTTTCTAAAATTTCTGATTTAAAAAATCAATTTGCACCATTAAATTTTAAGGCTAGAACTCAAATAACGATTTTTTTTACTATGCTATAATCATGTAATATCTAAATATATAATGTCCAAACGAAATCCATCAAAAAGTTTTGGCTCTAACCTCAGATACAAACATATATAATTCAAATACCCACTTTATTGAGTTTGGGGGCACATACCACGAACGTTACGTCAATATTGGGGTCAAAATGGTTCCAGGTTAAAATACTTTTTCCATCTGATAAAGTAAATGTAGTTTGGTTTGTTCTCTCTATTATTTCCTTGTAAGAGCTTGGAGCTTATACTAGCCCGCCCTGCGCGGACGTATCACTTATTGCGGGACTCATTCTTTACTTCACACCGTGATACATAGGCAACCCCGCCACGCGCACGTGCTAAGAGAGGTTGCCATCGTTCAAATATCTAGCCGGGGTGGTTGATAAAAAAAAAACCAGTAGGACAGGGGGTCATTCAACCTTGAAACCTCCTGAATATACGAGACTCACCGCTTCCTGGAATAGAAGCTGAGATGACCCTCTACGCTAAGTACAATACAAGCAGAAAGCTTGTCCATCATGTTATGCCTTGCTACGATAAGGGCATTGTTCGTGGGACGGTGTCCATGTTTATGCATGATGTTCTTCTAGCTGTTGTCCCTGTACAAACTTCTCTCGTCTCTTGCAAGGAAGGAGTGTAGGGGGAAGAGGGGGGGAGGATCACTAGCAGCAACCTCATTACCTCTTTCCCTTCCAGCTGTCTCCTGCAGCCTCTGTGACGTCATAGCTCTGGACCCGGGGGCAGTACGTGGTCTTAGACGCACAGAGAGCCTCCAGGAGGTCCTAGACGCGTTTCAGCGTCTCCCGCACTTAGGTGCGTGTGGTATGACCACGCATTTACCTAGAGGCGAGTCTCGTCTTGTCTGGTCAGCTTGTGATGGGGAGGTCAATGTTCAACTCCTAGTCTAGTGAGCTGAGGTGTTTCTTTCCTAAATGGTTTCTCTAGTTTCTTCGTTGAAAATGCACACGCATTTCTTCTCAATTCTAACTCATGTGGATATAGAAGTCAGCACTATCTTAATTGATTTACTTGTTATTGGATGGCGTTCTAATCCTAGCTGGGGGGTACTGAAGTGTTCCTAAATTGTTTTACATTCTCCTTCTACGCAAATTCAAGTGCATTTCCTCTAAATTATACCCTGGTCCTCCTTACCTCAATTAGTGAAAATATGCAAGTGTCCTGGATGGATAATGAGACGTTAAGCACGATTTTTTTTTCAAGCTATAAAAAGGCTTGGTATCGGATACATGTAGCATCTCCCTAAAGTCCTAAACATTCGAAAAGCTTAGTCATGCATTTTTGTATACTAATTTTTTTATATAAATTGTCATTTAAAACCAAATAAAGAAATGTGATTTCACGTGAATGTTTTTTTGAATAATGTCAGCTGTCAGGGAAAGACTATAAGAAACAAAAACCTTTTTAAATGTAAATAAAATATTGATAATAGCATCTTTTTAAACATATTTCATCTCTATAATATTTAAATATAACTTATTAAAGACTGAAGATTTATCTCCCCTTCGTAAAAAATCAGTGTTATATTAATGTACGATGTCAGTTTTAAAAATCTGTATCCAATTAATTTGTGATCAAATCGAATTTGAAATTTTCAAGCTAATAAGCTGAAACTTGCCTTATAGGGTTTTATTTTAAAAAGGGGTAGCCGAGGGGGTAGCTTTTTTATCACCATATCTTACTACCCGTTCGGTTTATACGCTTTTATACTAATTACGCTAATGGGTCCAGGGATCAGGAAGGCTATAGGCCTATTTAGAGGAAGTGTACCCACATTAGCGTGAAGGGAGAGTGGAAAACTATTTTGCGAAAACCACCCTCGGTACACCCAACCGAGATTTGAACTTTGATCTCCCCGTCATCGGCAGTCTAGTCTACTCATGGAATAGTGCGTTAGACCACGTGGCCACAGAAGCGGGTTGGAGGGGTAGTAATATCACTCTAGAAAGGACATTATTTTACAGTTAAAAAGTTATTAAAACTACTCTCATATATTAATACTATTCAGCTCTCACCATTAGTAGATAAGAATACCTATAAAATAATACTAATTATATGTTTAGTATCTTACAACCCAACAAGCTACTCGCATATCTATAACTAATTTAGGTTGTAATGTTGAAGGTAGAATATAGAGAAACTTCAACCACGATCTGGTGGATGGAGGAAGTGAAGCAATTTAAGAAAATATATAATATATATTAATACACTGAGCTGGTATTAGAGATCCCACCTTCACCGTTAAACCAGAGCATACGAGACTGACATCTTGTTTTGTGTGCCTATCAAATGCGGGAACTATTACTATTAATATAGTCAAACTTTATTAACGTTTACAACAAAATAAAATCCACTCTCCCACGTTTTTACCGTGATAGTCATTCGGGATATGATTCTATGATACGTCTATGAAATTGTTGGAAGAGGCTTTGCTAGGAAGAGCCTCGCTTACTGTCGCGGCCATTTGGAAATACATTCTGTGGAAACTTTGAGAGAAAACGTGTTTCCCGTGGAAATGTCGGCGAGTTAAGGGAAAGAGGAAGCGGGTAGGTTTGTGGGGGAGGGGAGGATATCTCACTCAGGGGAACTTCTCGTGTAGAGGAGAATTTTGTAAGGATCTGTGGGCTAGAAGGGACTAAGTACCGTTTCATTTTATTAAACTATCGCTGTGGGTTATCTAAGGATGTTCAAACGGACATTTTACTTTTTTAATGGGAAACCATTTGTACTCACTTTATAAACAAACTTGTCTTCTAATATAAACATGGTTTGTGAACTTTAATAGGATTTGCATTATTTTATAAAAAAAATAGAGTATTAATTACAATTTTTAATGCTTTATTAGTAAAACATGATAATACTTCAATAAATACATTAATTTGTTTCTTAATCAAAATAAAATGTTAGAAAAAATTTCTGAAAATCGTTGTTTATTTTAGAACAAAATCTGGTTGAACAAAAGGGTTCAATTTTACAACAAAATTTAAAACTATATTAAAAAAATTCAATGCTCTCTTATTCGTCTGAGCAAGGTTATTGAGATATATTTAACTATACCATTTAATTTTATAAACAAAATTTTTAAAAGTATGTAAAAAAAATCAATCCTTTTTAAAGTGACGTTGAAATCTATCATTCTAGTCAGTGATTTAATGAATATCACCAAAATGATATATTTCCTTGAAAAAAATCTATTATTGGTATTTTCTCTATCGTTCACTAATTTATTTATTCCTTTATTTTTTACTTCATTTATAGCGAGCACTGTTACAAACACTGATAGGTAATAATCAATCTCTTGTTACATCTGCTTTGGTGGTCGCATGGTCTAAGTGTCACTCTCGCGTTAAACTAGACACCTGATGACAGGGAGATAGGGTTTCGAATCCTGGTCAGGTGTACAGAGAGTAGTTTTCCAAAATGTGTTTTCATCCTCCCTCCAAGTTCACTTCCTTTTAAATTTAACCTCTCTCATCCCTAACACATTAGAGTAATTAGTACATAGGCGTATGACCTGTAAAGGTAGTAAGACACGGCGCTAACAAATCTCTTGTTATCAGGGATTGTTAAATAAAAACGGTCAAGAAATACTGAAAGTGGCCCGTTAAGTGGGATGCAAACGATCTGTTTCCGCTCTAAGTTTTTATCTTGTACACCACATATTGACATTATTGGGGTAGTAAGGAGAAGGGTGAAGAGTGAAGGTTTTGAGAAAATGCACCCACATTTGCGCGTGCGAGAGAGAGAGAGAGAGAGTGGGAAATCATTTAGAAATAGTTTACTACCCTTAGTCTTTTTTTAAAGGTTTATCGGTGATGTATCCGTTATCCACACTATAACGCCTTCCACTACGATACTCAGAGCACCGTTATGATGGCGCTAAGGTCACACACTTCATCCCCCTCCTACCTCCCTCCCCAACAGTTTCACAGCAATTTCATTATGACAGCGAAACTCGATAAATTAACTATGGCGCGTATTTGAGAGTCGCCTGCTTTTTCAGTGACGGTGGTAAAGGGGGGTAGTTAGAGGGTCGTTGGGGAGGGTTAGAAGAAGAGGGATGATGTAGAAGGGGGTAAGGGGGTACAAAGTGAGAGTCACGCTCAATTGACGCAGTTGCCGGCGCCTGGGCTAGGATAAAATGGAAAGGGAGCTACAACAGGAACATAACATTATTGAACAGGACGCTACGAAAGTTTTTTTTTATTATTGAGGTGGGAAAGGGGATTAGCGGGGTAGGGCTGCAAAATGTCTGCTTACGTCGTTTATCAAGCTTACACTCATCTATTTTTTTTCCCTCACAGACCTGTCATAAACAAATGGAAACTAACAGTTCTTTTATGAAAGCCTCATCTATTCATTTTATATCATCCGATTTCATATTACGGCTATAGTAGTTGGCTCACGGCAACTTTGGCCTTTTTCTGACTGTTGGAAAACTAATCATAAATTTTTTTTTCGTTGATCCAAGCTATTTGTATTTAATTACTCTAATGGGGTGTTGATGATAAAGTTGTAATTGATAGGAAATGAATCCCTATTTATGCGGAGGTAGATTGGCAAATCATAAGGAAAAAGCACTTTTGGTACAATCGGCTGAGATTTGAACTATAACCTCTTTGTCCCCGAGATACAATACTAGATTAACTTGATACCTTGGTACACGTGCTAACAGCTATAGGGAAAAGCTACCTACTAGAATTAACATTACTACTCAGTCGTACTTACTTTCCCATATACAGGGTGGGTCAGAAAGTGTTGGTACACTTAGTAACACTATATATTAACTATTTTAACTACTAACTGCTCCAAATTAAACTTAAAATAACAACAAAATAATGAAATTTTTTTACAAACCCTTGAATTATTAATAAAAAAAAGTCCTTAAAATTGCCACCATTGTGTGCAATACATTTTTGTATACGCTCCTCGAAAAACATGACTTTGCACAATGTTTTTTGTTGAATTGCTTTAACTTCCACCACATTTCTTTCTTGAAGTTTCTGAATTGTTCTTGGGCGATTCACGCAAACACCATTCTCTAACATGAGCCGCAAAATCTTCCTTTAGGTATGGCTATTTAATATATGAATATCAAGTCCAAACAAAATATATCAAATTGTTTTTAGGTCCAGAAACAGAAAAACAGAGAAACATGGGGACATACATAAATGGTAGAGGCCACTTTTTTGGTTTTGGTGGCACATAAATGATAAGATTCCCTATGGTCACCAGGTTACAAACACAAAAAAAATATATATTTACTTTCTCTTTTTTGAAAAGTAAAAAGAAAATAAGTAGCTTACTCTGACATGATAATATCCCTTTGATAAGGGAAGTAAATTTACATAATTTGTCAACGCATTAAAACTTATTTACTAGCACTAGTGGTTTCCCATTCTAAGATGTCCAGTCAGGCCCACCACGAGGGGAGGGGGGGTATTGATACCATGGTACAAGTCCCGGGACTTCTAGAGGTCCAGGCCCAAGATACAGATTCATAAGTTTAAAAATGTATAAGATTAAAAAAATATAAAATAAAATATAAACGACAATAAATAAAACGCCTATTCGTATTAAGTCACAGTCCACCAGTTGGAGTTCCTTAAGGAAGAACTCACTGGCGCTTGTCACAAATATATCGTTGGTTCGGTCAAGTCTTGTCCTTCCTTTCAAAGAGTATGGAAGTTTCCCGGCTTAAAGTTTCAAGTTTTGTATTTAAACTAAATTTAGCACACAAAGAGAGTCAGCCAGTAAATGAAATTCAATTTAAATACTTGATAATGTGCATAACATTTCTATGTTCAATTAAGCTACATTCGATTTTTGAACATTACTTTTATTTTGTGAAAATAACAAAAAAGGTTTAAAAAAACTCAATCATTGGTTTAGAAACCGAGAGTGGGGAGGAGGGTATTCCCCTTCTGGAAAGAACTTGTCTCCCCCTCACCCCCAACTGGAATTAACTCCTCCCTCCCCTGGGTTAAACTTGTGCCCCTTTAGATTTATTTCATTCTCCTCTGATATTATCTAATATGAAGTTGAAAGATGGCCTTGTATTTAACTCCTAGAGACATATAATTCTAAAAAATTTGTTGGGAGAAGACTCTAAATAGATTCTAGAGAGATCCAATCATAAAAATTGCAACAAGGAGAATTATTCCAAATAGCTTATGAGGGAAATCAATGTTTCAAAATTTGTCAGAAGAGGCCCACTTTAAATAGATTAAAGAGACTTTTGATTTTTAAAAGCTTTTCCAATCAAGCAGACTCCAAATATCTTCTAGAGTCAACCAATTTTCCAAAATGTTACTGGAGAAGGCACCCATAAATATCTTGTATAAAAGTTATCTAATTCTAGGTGAGGGCCATACTAAATAGTTTCTAGGGATGTTAAGATTTCAAAAGATTTCTGGAGGGCCAGCGGCTCTAAATAGATTCTAGATTCTAAAATAATCTAGTATAATAAAATGTTTACAGAGGAGGACCACACAAAAAGCTTCTAGAGGTATTAAGATTTCTAAAAGAGAACACTTCAAGTGGCTTGTAGGAGCATCCAAATTTCAAAATTTAGTGGAGTAGGAATGAGACAAGTCAATTTGTGAGGTTGTGCACCCGCAATTACTGTGGAGGTAATAGTAAGGAAACCCGCAAGGAAAAATTACACACCCTTAATACACTCCGTTAGGATTAGAATATCCCCCTCTCTGTCACCCACTAAAACCAGACAAGACTAGACTAATGCCTTTGTCTACGTTACCACTAGGTTCAGGTTGACACCAATATAATGCCAGTATTTAATACTGATCATAAAAGTTATTTTGTTAGGAAGAAAGATTTAAAATCTATTAAGGTTCAAGTTGCTAATTAAACAAAACTACAGTGTATCCGCTCTTTGCAATAGAAAGAACAATGAAGAGACTCTTTGACTAGTTTTAGGAATACATTTGACTTATTTCTATTTTAAGACTATTTTCTGCAGACATCATTGTTTTTAGTGCTCTACAAGATAAGTAAGCAAGATAATGAACATTAACTCCCAAATTAGCAGTTAGAGTCCTCTCAGGGAGCTATGAAAGGGGGGTGGATACTACTGCAGGGGTAATAAAGTGACTGGGTTATGATGATCCCCGCCATAATCGTGCGCTCTCCTGTCCTTGAAATGGAGGTAAACCCAAGCTGCAATACTAGATGGTGGTGATTTGCTCTTTTAATACAATTTCATGTCGAGTATTTAACAGGAACTTTCTAATCACCTAGTTGTGTTATCAAGCTACGTACTGTTCAATGTTAAGTTAGCCTAGGACATCAACCATTAACACCCAATACTAATACCAGCATATGTAATGTCTGGGTAACAGGACAAACACATTCATAAATGTATGGGAATAGTCTAGTTCTAATATATAGAACCTTATCTGACAGCTATAATTTAAGAGATATATGTTCACGTCAAACCCTGTAAACTACAGCTTTTAATTATATTATTATCAATACCCATAAAACCTGCATCAGTGGCCGCATGTCTAACGCGATCCTCTTACAGTAAACTAAACTGCTGATGATGGGGAGATCGAGGTTCTAATCTTGGTCGGGTGTACTGAGGGTGGTTTTTGACTTTCCCTCCATGCAAATGCGTGTACACTTCCTCTAATTATAGCCTTCCTAATCCCACAAACCATTAGCGTAATTAGTACCTAAGTGTATAACCCGAACGGGTATTATTAATATTATTACTGTTATTATTAGCACCGCGTCTTACTACCCGTTCGAGTTATACGCACTTACGCTAATGTGCAGTGGTTGGGTGATTGTGAGATGAAATGGAGGACCTGCAGTTTAACGTGGGATCCGAACCACGGTGGAGGTCTGGCATTTCACACATTCACAAGTTGTGATTAATACACTTCTTGTCAGAGGTGAAGGAAATGTTTAGCAATCAGATAAATCTGTGCCGGTACTAAGGATTGAACCCCAGACCCCCAGCACAGAAGTCTGACACCTTACCCCTAGACCACCAGGTCACTTAATGGGTAGTAAGAAGCGGTGCTAGAGAAAACCTATAAAAAATACTACCTCTGGTGAGATGTTATCAATGTTTGCCGTGAAAAAGATGTTTATACTTTATAAAAGTTCCTTCCTATGAAAATTGATCGTACAAATTAACTTAACCTAGAACATCAACCCTAAATACCCAAAACTACCCCCAGGAATTGTAATAGCTGGGTACAAGAACGAACACATACCCAGGGAAATGGTCACGGAATTTAATACTGCTAGAGAAGAGGTTCCCTACCTGGAGTCCGCGAAACATATCCAGATTTTTAAGCTATTCTTTAGTTGTATTTTAACATCATATAATAAATATTCACTATTCACAATTTTCTTAAATATCTGTTTTTTCAATTACTGTCCAATTAAACACGTTTTATCTTTTATTAATATTAAATGGGCTACGTACTGTAAATAGGATTGTATAAATGTGTGTGTAGGTCTTTAATTTAACCTCACAAGCTGTGGTGAGCTATCATTGGATTCAGAGGATCTGCGATATGGAAAAGTTTGGGAACGACTCTTTTAGAGAGTTTCCACAAACACTCCACCATGGAAACAGGTTTTAGTGAGAACTCAATATAATTGTGATATTAAATGATAACATAAATTTTGTCTTCTTATGTTATATATGTAGGTGTGCACTAGGCCTGAACGCCCCCGACGCACCCTAAAACACCTCAAATCAGTGGACGCAGCTTCCTCTAGAAACACACCTTGCTATAAAGTAGAGCCCTCTAAACCATTAATCACGCTACACCCCATGCAAGGGGGTAGTCTAGGGGTGAAGAGGAATAGACCTAAACAAATAACCAGCTCTTAAGGGGGGTGAACCACACCTTCCCTGTTGGAGTACGGGGAAGAAATTTCTTCAAAATGAAAATTTAAGTATATTTTTATAGAAGTAATGTATTTATAGTTTTACTAACATGAACAGTTTATTTATAATATCAAATAAAAACATCATTTTAGAAGTTAAAAGTGATTTTGCTCTATAAATTAATATAAGAGCGTTGTAAAAAATATAAATATTTTTAATCAGCCCCAGCACGTTAACACAAGAACTATATACAGCTTGGCTTAGAAGTTTAGGATAAGGATAGCTTAGAGCCAATGTACCCACAAAATCGTGAAGAAAGGATGAAAAAAACCAATATATCTATTGGAAAAACCTTCTAAGACACTCGGCTCAAATTTTTGAACCATGACCCCTCTATCAATGGTAAACAAATGTAGTGTGAACCTTACACACTGGACCATTCAGTGATAGCTATGGATTCGACTTTAATTTAAATAATTTGACTTAAAGAATTCAAAGCATCTCTGGAACAGCTTAGACCAGATTGTGACTTTTCTTTCTTTTCTTTTAGCACAGCGTCTTACTAACTGTTCAGGTTGTACGCAAATGTACTAATTACGTTAATGAGTTAGAGATGAGGAAGGTTGAATTTAGAGGAAGTGGTCCCACATTCGTGTGGAGGGAGAGTGGAAAATTATTTTGGGGAAAAACACCCTCAGCGTACCCGACCGGGACTCGAGCCCCAATCTCCCTATCATCGGCCGTCTAGTCTAACACGAGTGACTCCTTAGACCATACGGCCATCGAGGTAGGTGGTTGTGACTTTTAAAAGTCAGGTTGTTACATTTTGACTTAAACAGGTTCTTATCTACGACATTTCTTACTCCTCGTCCGGGCTAACAATATTTAATCAAGCTAATGAGGTAGGGATTATGAAGCTAAGATCTAGTTAAAAAGTGCCTGTATTTGCTTGAAGAGAAAGTGAGAAATCTACCCTCAGTACAACCGGTTGTGATTCGAGCTCTGACCTCCCCGTCACCAGCCAGATCCCTGTCACCAAACCTCATGTTGGAATCTCTGCGCCGAGTGTCCCTCTCCTAACCCCAACCTCCTTCCTCTCTACTAATTAAACCGAGCTATTGTTCTGTCCAAGGCACGAGCCAACAACCCCCTCAGCCCCTCAAGAGCGCCGCCTGAAACCTGCCAAGATTTACATGTCAAAGTCGACATCAAAGACTCCCCACCCCCAACACGAAATGTTCCAAGTCTCAGCCTCGCGGGAAGTCTAACCCAGCAGGGGAAGAGGAATTGGCAATGACTGCGCTGACACGTACACTAGAGATTCTCTGGAGGTTTCCTCGGTAGAGTTTTCATGCTCCGGCACCTAAGTGAAGAGGGATTCCAAACAACCTTCAACGTGTAGCAGGATGTTACAATGGAGTGTGACGTTTTTAATATCGTCATTGTGGAGAACTCGGGTTTAATTAAAAGAAAACACCTTCAGTTTGAAAAACATCCCTACAATGCAATTCATTAATCTTTTCTTGGTTTTTTTTAAAGTAACTTTTTTTAATAGCTTCCGTGATAAAAATATGTTATTGCACTCCAAACTTGAGATAAATGTCTAAAACTTGTCTAAACCACTCCGATCTCATCAGAGATGTGTTGTTTCAACTCCGTGATGGTATGAAGTTTGTTGATACACTTTATACTTCAATTTTTTCTATAGAAAGTAGACGGGTGCTGTTAGATAACGTAGCAGGCCTCTCGGTCTATCAATTATAATTTTGTTGGAAGTTAATACATATGTTGAATGAAGATCCAGATGTCATGAACAAATTGCTTGGATCAAATGAGGCAAAATTCCATCTCTCTGGGTATGTTAACGAACATAATGTCTTATATTGTAACGACGAACGCTTTTAAAACAAACCAACAACGTTAGCAATGCCTGTATCTGTAATTTTGTCCTACCATTTCAAGCATGAAAACTATAGTTCTAGTTCTGGTAAGATTGAAGCCAAAGAAGATAAAGATTGAGGGTTTCTTTGTTTAAAATTCATACTAATCATATGATTACAAAATGGTGGAGTAGGCCCTACTCATTAAATAAAAATATATGACACCAGTCCAGGTAATTAATGTAATTAATGAAGGTGTAATATAAAGGTCTAATTAATGCAATACATTTAAGGTGTATGTGGGAATATTGTGATTATAAATAACTATGGATAAAATTATTATAAAATACCTAAAATTAGACTCTACACACAATCTGTGATCCATTAAGCTGTTAGAATTGTAAGTACTTATTAGTAATTGAGTCAGAGGACATCATGTTGTTTGATCATTCATGGGTCCAATGATAATGGCTATGGAAACTACACAGTGATACAGAGAAGGTATCCATAATATTCTACTGATTAACAAGGGAATTATATAGATCCCGTAAGTAATAAAGAGGAATCGTAAATCGTCAATCCCACAGTACAACTTACTGTAGATTAATTATTAAACGTGAGGATATTCCAAGGATTGCTGAACCCGCAAAGGTAAACGTCCACTGGTCCACAACGCACGAATCGGATTTTTTAATTCCTTACATTATTTTTAATGAGACTGCGTCCACTAATTCGTATTGTACGCATCGGACATCGGCAATGCCAATGGAATTCCGTGAGGCAGACTAAAATCCGAAGCGTGCGATGCGTACGATGCATGCTATGCGGACCAGTGGACGCACTTTCCGACATTCGCACCAGAATTCCCAGCTTTATTCTCTCTCTCTTTGTTTAGAAATGGGCAGTACAGTAAGTTAACTCTTGGGAACAGTTCAAAGTGATCTAGTTCGCTGAAATGAGCAGTCCATTTATCTAGTTCAATAATTCGCGAACTACTTATTATGGTTCATTCGTTCGCGAACTACTTTTTGTGATTCAGTCGTTCGCGAAAAACTTATTGTGATTCAGTCGTTCGCGAATTACTTCTTCTGTTTCATTCATTCCGAGAACTATATCTTGCAGCTTATCCCTCCACCAGTTCAGGAACTATCGCGTGTGTCAGTTATTATCTCCCCCTCACATCACTAGTTACATATTTCTCGCGAATCAAATCTAGAACGTTTTTTTTCAAAATAGCTTTAATATGTTTAAAATCAAAGAAAAAAATACTTAAATAAAAAGAACAATTTTTTAATCAGAAAAATAATACTTTATAGTTAAATTAGATTAGTTACAATGAAACCAGCTGCTAGATTAATGATAGCTTTAAAATATTTTAGCTTTACTTTAACCACTACACCTGCCAGTGATGTCATTATAGATATTATGACAATGATGATTACTGTTTGGAAATCTATATAATCTGAATGTAGTGAACGCAGTGCACTAAATAAATCCGATTCGTGCAATGCGGATACAATGAGGCTCCAGTACCGCCTTGCCATGTAGTTAGTCTCCCTAACCACGCGGATGCAACCCATCTGTTCACCCTGTCAAATCTCGAGGTAACATTTAATTATCGTTCAACCCCTCTCTCTCTCTCTCTTTCAAGGATACTTGTGTAGGATTTGGTAGGTTGAGAAGGGAAGTAATTTCCTCTCTCCCATCACACGCGTCGCGGCGTCAAAACAGCGTCGAAGAGCGCTTACCACCCTTCCTCCCAGGGGGAAGGGAAGAAACAAGCGGGCGCCATCACTAGTCGACAGTGACGTCACTTCCCTTCACGGAGCTGCCAACATCCGGCGCTATTCACACCATTGTATCCCCCTCGTGATAAAAAGGGAGGTAGGGGCTTCATAAGAATAGAGTTACGCCATTGTCAGCATGACCACCGATACGAGTAGCTTACAGTTACCTATCTGATAATGTTTTAGTTTTTTTTAATTTTGCTAATGGCATAATAAAGACTTTTTTGAAAGATTTGTGTCCAGTAATTTGAATTTTTCCTCCTCTTTACCCATACTTACTCTGGGAACTCCAAATATATTTTCACCTTCATTGGTGGGCACTTAAACTAAGTGTCTAGATCCGAGATGTTCTACATACGTTTTAACACAGGTGTGGAAAATGAGAAGTGAAATTTGCCGCACCATGTAAAATTGAAGAAATGATGTTACTCAATCGAACATTTAAAATAACACAAACTGTTTGAACAAGCTTATTAAAGACATACATGTACACTTTGACTAAACCACTGCAGATGATGAAAATCGCTAAAATTGAAAATTTAAGACAGTTAGATGTGAAATTTGACAATGCTTTTATCAGAAGACAAGATGAAACGAAGTAGTGTTGCACCAATATCATGATTCAGAAAGTGGAATGCTTTCATTGATATGCAGGAAATATCAAGCTATAACCAGCATACACCATCAATAAAAAGATTATTTTACTTTGAGAACTGGCAAATTAAAATTCACCACACTTTAATGGCCAATTCGCGATTGTAGCGATTGGCGACAGGGCTGCTCACCCCAAGTATAGATAATCTTGTCTGGGTTTGAAGGGGATAGGGGGTCAGGGTTCGAATTCCAATTCTGTGTATTGAGATTGTTTTTCCTTAAATAGATTACCAATTTCCCTCCTGATAAATGCTTTTACATTTCCTTTAAATTATACCTTCTATATCCATAAAATAAGATAGTTAAAGATGGGTAGCCTGCATGGTGAATAAGGCATGGAGGAAAAAATCATTTTCTATGTAGCTTACTTATACTTTAATCCTGATTAAATTCTGATTAAAAATAACTATATTTCTCTTACAACTGTAAAATAGTTAGCAGCTATAAAATAATAAGGCATTGTGCAGGCATACATTATTATAAGGTTCTCGACAAGGTTATTTAACCCTAGTTTGTGTTACTTATAGTTATAACCACTCCCATAAAAATAAGTGCGACACATTCGTTCATATTTTCTCATACAAGCAATTTATTAAAGTTTGAAACAACATTTCCAAAAATTCGCCTTTAATATGTTTTACTCAGAGAAATATACATGTTATTTGGTTGTTCTGGAACACACTTAATAAATTATTAATTTTGACCAAAATTATTAGTCATTTTGAAAATGTAGCTAATTTGACTTTAAAAGAGAAGTAAACAGTGTTATTAATCATGTCAAATACCTCGACAATTTTTTTGTCTTCAAAAATAAATTATTATTAAACTAGCCTAAGTTGTCGAGCTAGAATTAAGATTATGATTTTGTCTCAAAGTAGTAACAAAATTCATCAAATGGTTTTTGTTGTAATCCCAGATACAGAGAGACAGAAATAAAAGAAATTAAGAATCAATTTTTTCTAGTTCGCGTGAACATAAAATATCGAGCTCCGTCATAATCTCGGAGCAGACAATTTTCACTATTTCTACGTGAGAAAATAAAAACACATTTTAAAGCCAACAAACATAAATAATGTGTTACTTCAAAGTTTTGATAGGTACGGCTGTGTTGTGTACGTAACCAAAATTTCTTTTCTCTATTTATCATTCTTCCTTTCGCTCTACTTCCTGTTTCCTCTTTGTTTTGTCTCTAAGCCCAGCTACTGCTGGCGGCTTTTGTCCAAACTTCGTCACATCTTTCTTATATGTTTTTTATTCATATTTGTCCTTTGAGACTTTTTTATGTTTTTTATTTGTTATATTTTCCTTATCTTTTGTCTTCCTTTTCCTACTTGGAGTCATACTTTGTAAGCTTTATCGTGTGTTTTTTTTTTTCAGAAACTCCCATCCATACTTTTTTTTTCTGTCATGACTTTGTATTCATGCAAGAGTTTTGTCTGGTGCCATTTCCAGGGCTGCGGGAATAACTTCTTGGCTTCTAGAGAAGACAAAGCTTTTATTTTTCTCCCCTAAACTGAGCTTTTTAACATGTGTGAGTGTGCATGAAAACTCTTTGGTACCATTTTTAGAATATAACCAACAACCCCCCCCTCCCAAGCACACATACCATAAAGTGAGGATTTAAAATAAATACACACATAAATTTAAACGAACTTAGCTGATAATCACACAATATATCTTTACTTAGGACCAAAATGTTTATACGTGTTATTACTAGTTTTTAATACTGTGTACGAAAAATTTATTGTAATATTAACCAATATAACAAAACCTAACTTTTATTAATAAGCGCAAGGTATATTAAGTTTTGTTTGTAAAACAATATATTTCTGTCAGTTATTACTTAAGAGCTTATATAGTGAAAGTAAACTAAATAAATTCATTTTTAAATCAATTATAAAATTGTATTTAAAAAGGTCATGTACAATTGAGCATGGCTTAAAACGGGCTTGGATGGATAAATACCAAATTGACCAAGGTTTTTCTATTATTATTGTTTAACTTGAGAATTTTAAACTCCTTCCACAAGATCTGTGATTATTTAATGTCTGAACGATTGCTGTTCTATGAGCATAGGGAAGAATTGGTAGATATTACCTGAAGTAATCCTATCAAAATAAAGCTTATATCCAAATGTGAAATAGTCATTTACTGTAGACTATACTGCAAAAAAAGATTGACTGCATTTATTTTATGGCTCAGGGACATGGTTGACTCGTTACATATTAGCAGTTTGGCATCAAATGGCGGTCAAATTATTCAATGTCATCCTAAATAAAGCAAGTATTTGTTTATCGTTTAACATCAAATACATACTGCCACAAACTTACTATTCCTTACTCATGTCAGACATAACTTGCATGATTCCTAGAAGTTGATATGGAGGCTTCCGCTAGTCTTTTTACTTTCTGCCATGCAGTATCAGTAATTTCTATACATCTTGGAGAGCCAAATTTTTACAATCAAAACATCAGGAAGTGTAATAGTCGTGTTTCACAGCAGTCTTCTGTGAAGATCATCAATGAAAGATTTTCACAGCTTCTTAGGCTCTACCGATGAACCAAATACACAAATGGAGGCAAAGATCTGCCTGAAAGGATATGGCATTTTCAATAAACCAGCTTATTTCTGCCAATGTATTCCCCCACACTCTATCATTTCCAAGATTCCTTTTAATTTGAGTAGTAATTGATTTGTCTGAATTACGGGAATGTAAGCTTAAATTAAATAAGCATGGTGAACACCACCTGTGTCATATTTTGTATTGTACAAAGAATCACTTTTTTATTTACCTTTACAAATATGAAGCAATAAAAAAAAAGGTAATTGTATTATAATAATCTGCAATTCCTCTTTTGGATTTGACATTGACATTTATATTCTAGTCTCTCTTTGCTTTTGAAGTTAAAATAACATGTCCACAAATTAAAATGATTAAATAAACTACGTTTTAATGTTATATATTTTCTATTATTTTTTTATCAGTTTTAAAGTTTGAGTGTTTTGTGGTACATACATACATGCATGCATACATACATACATACATACATACATACATACATACATACATACATACATGCATACATGCATACATGCATACATGCATACATGCAATACATGCATACATGCATACATGCATACATACATACATACATACATACACCATTAAAATTTATTAATATACAAGATGTACCAGTAAGATGTGTTGACTATCATAAAGTTACAAATGTTCAAAATGACCACCATCAACACCAATGCATTGCTGACAATGATATGTAACAGCAACATGCGCTCTGTAATGTCGCTAGAGGAATAACAGCTCAGTCATTTTCAATTTCATGTCTCATGTCCTGCAGTGTTATTGGTTCTGTTTTGTTCTGTTAATAATGTTCTTTAGAATCGGTTTCCCCACATTTAAAAGTCCAGTGATAAGGCAAGAAACTGAGTAGGATGCCCCACACTGACTCTTTGTCTTCTCCATTTTCCAAGGAAGTGACACCGGGAAAATTTCTCTCATCGATGTAGCAATGTGGTGGTGCACCATCTTGATGCAATTAGCACTCTTCATCCCAAAACAGGTCATAAGAAGAGGCAGAACATTATCTGTAACATTGTTAAGTAGGTGGGACCTGTGATAGTCACTTCAAAGAAAAATGTCCCTATCGTCCCTCTGGAAGAGAGAACGGACCACACCGATATCTTTGGTAGATTTATTTCTTGCTGTTCCATTACGTGTGGATTTTCGGTGGTCTAGTACAAGCAGTTATGTAGATTAAAAATACAATTAAATTTAAAAGTGACTTCATCAAACCAAACTATTAAACCTTGAAAATCTTCCCTTTCTTCAAGCATGTGCAAAAACCAATCACAAAATAGAAACCATTATTTGGATCGTACTCAATTCATTGTATGTAGTAGACTCGTAATGTACGGCTTCCATTTCACACACTGCAAAATGCTAGGAACACTAAATTTACAAACACCATTCTCGCGAGAACATTGCCTTACAGACTTACTCCTATTTGGGGATCGTGTTAATGTTTGTAACACTGCCACAGCACTTTCATTTCCCGTTGACGTTCTCGGTCTTACATACCGTACCTTGCTCACATTTTGTACAGCTCCATCAGCCTCAAACTTGTCGCGCCATCTTGCCAGCTATGTTAATGGTGGTGTTTCATAATCTCTTTCTTCAAAGTCTTGCACTTCAGTGATATTTTTAGTTTTCCAATAAGATTTAATAATCCCCTTACGTTACTCATACGATAAACGTGGCCCCACCATATTCATTTACGATGTTGTGATACCATCTGGTATCTAATAAAAAAAAATATTTTTAAAGGAGGTAAAGTAATACGTAAAAAAAGATAAAAATGATATTTAGGGAAAAGGGAAATATGGTAAAAAGGCTAAAAAGTAAATTTAATAAAAATAGAAATGGTATAAAGCTTAAAAAGGGAAAAAAACACCACACAGAAAGGTAGTTTTTTTATGATAGTTGTATCAAATTTGAGCTATTCCATTCTACGGGCTTAAATTTCGATATTCGACATGTTCATACATCGTTTATCTTTCCGGGATTGACTATTGACTTACTTGTAAAACTTATATTTTATACCACACCAAGAACTGTAGTTTATATTAGTTTTAGAAATCTTGTGGGGACCTACCCTTCCCCATACTGCTTCTTAATTTTGAAATTTAAGTATCCCAGTTTTTATTTCTTAAGTGTGGTTCTTATATCCAACTAACATAATTCAATATTCCACCCCATTGAAAAGTAGTTTACTATTTTAGATTTTGAAACTATGAAAACCCCCATTTCTGCAGTCCACTTTCTGAATAGTAGATAGTTAAAATAATTTATTATGTTATTGGAGTAATCCCGCTACATTAATTGTAAATTTAAATTTTCTGCCACACCTAAAAGGTTTTTTCTGCTAGCCCCCTCCCCTTGTTTTTCAAAGATTCAACGTTTTAAACCCTTTATATTTATTTGGAATTCTCTTTTTACCTGTTTTCCAAATTTCAGTTTTCTACCACACTAAGAAGTAGCTGTTTACTGTTAGTTTTTTAAATTTTGAGCCCCTCCCAACCTATTCTCTCCACTTCACTCTTAGGAATTTCAAATTTTAAGATTGATTGGCTTATCTGAAATTGTCTCTCTACCAATCTGCAAAATTTTATCATCTAAAAAGGTTTTTTTTAAATTATAAGCCCCCCCCTTTTCATGGAACCCCATTTATAAATTTGACAATTCTAGATTTTTCTGGTTATAAGGAGCAATCCCGTTAACTTTCTGCCAAAAAAAATTCAAGTTTCCAGGCCCAGAGGTTGTGGAGATACGCTTATGAGTAAGTCAGTGAGTCACAAACTTTTTTTATCCTCCCCACCATTTTAGAGGATGAAATTTGAAAAACCTTTAAAAAAAGTCTAACCCTATTCAAGAAAGCAACCTTCATTTTAAATTTCAAGGCTCTATGTACTTTGGTTCAAACGATACCTCAGCTAGTTTTGAAAATTTTCAAACTCCTTTTTTACCCCTTAAAGGTCAAATTTCGCGAAGCCCCGTCTTATCTATTATCTAAGGCCTAAAAGGAACCTTCTTGCAAAATTTCAAGTTTTCAAGCTCAGGGGTTGGGGAGATACGATGATGAATGGGTGAGTGGGTTTTGGCTTTTATGGGTTTTGCCTTTTATATTTTATGTGGATTTCAAGGCAGCTATATCTAATGTAGGATAGGTATATTTGAAAACTATTTAAAGATATTATTAGACACTATTTAAAATTGTAGAGCATTTGCTGGGATTTTGAAATGTATATTTCACTTTATTTTAGGGAATAACAATCCAATCCTTTCTTAAAAGCATTATTAAAATCATTTAATTGGTAATTTTAGCAGGGTTAGTTCATTGGTTGTTTCTAAGGCAAGCCAGTCTTGACGCTATTGTACTAGCAATTTTCTCCTCAAATTCAGTATCAAACTCAACATAATAAACCAATAAACTCACATTCATTCATTACTTTATTGTGTATGAGGTTGGTCATATGAGTATTGGAGGCAAGGGAACAGAACTAATACAGTGCCGTAAAATCTTGTTTGTCCTTGCAACAACGCACGAGCCACCCGCCTACCCCTGAATTTTAATAAAACATTTTGAATCTTAGATTTTCGAATATTTAATACAATTTGTAAACGAATTTTGTTCATTTTTTGTAAATGTTTTGAATGAAATAAACTTTGATGACTACTAGTTATATTGAGCTGTACATTTTTTTAAACTTTTTTAAACTAAATAATAGTTTTAACTAATTTCTTTCACCACATATTCCATTCTGTCCATACGCATATAGATTGATAACACTAATAAGGTAAGAATAAAAAGGTTGAATTAAGAGAAAATGTACCCTCATCTACGAATGAAACGCCTTAGACAGTGAGAACACCAACGTGTGTTTCAAACTACCCGTTATAGTTATACGCTTATGTATTAATTACGATAGTGGTTTTAGGGATTAGGAAGGTTATATTGAGGGTAAATGTACCCACATTTGCGTGGAAGGAGATTGCAAAACCATTTAGGAAAAACCACTCTCATTACAACTGACCGAGATTAGAGCTTAAATCTCCCCAACATCGGCAGTCGAGTCTAACACGAAAGTAGCGCGTTAGACCACGCGGCCACCGAAGCGGGTTGTAATTTAGTTTTCTATAGTATGATTAATGTAAGTATATTATAATATACTCTAGCCATGTAACCATTATATGACTGTGACAGTGACCCTCAGACAAAAGCATCAGTCTCTTTGAGTCTTGTTTACAGGGTGACAGGCCTAAAATAGTTTCCACCTCTTTATTCACATACACGAGGGTCTAATTCCTCTCAATTATACTTTTATGTGTCCCTACTCCATCAGTGTGGATATGTGGATGGCCAGGACGAAGTGGATCGCGGATAAAAAGGCGTCTCGGGGACCTGTAGTTAATCTCTCTGGCCATTCGGTCACGTGGACGTCAGTTGAGGCCTTCTCATCCTAACCATCTAAAGAAGGTGGTTCGTTAAAATTGCGGTAACAATAACCCGACTTGGATACCGTCCCGTGTCCCGGAAATCCGGCCTCATCTCTGTGGTCCGTTTTCTCCCCTTCTCCGGGAATTCTTTATCATCTGAGTTTCCTTTTGGTTACCAACGGTGCGTATATTCTCCAACTCTACATCTCTTTATCATATTTTAATAATTTATTCTTTTGTATTTCTCTTCAATGTTTTTAAAAGGTAGCTAGCTCACACTGGTGAATACGTGAACAAAGACGTTTGTCTTGTTTAGTCTAGTTTGCTAGTGACTGAGAAGGATAAGGCTCGAATCCCACCTGGGTTTACAGAGGGTTTTTTTATTGTCTTAAATAGTTAAGCAATTTTTCTTCCCCGCAAATGAAAGTAGAATTTCTACAAATTTTACCTTATTACCTCCTACTCCATAAGTGTAAATATGTGGATATTTTGGATGGAGGATATAGATTTCTTTAAAGGTCTTTGTCTCCCATCGATATGGAGAACCTTTTTAATAGCCCGGAAGATAATAATGCATTAAATAAATTAAGATATGTCTTAAGGTTCTCCTCGTTACGAGTGTAATAGCAAAGTATACTTGATAACATAGGACTGCCAGAATATAAATCAAAATAGTGCAAAAACAAGGGAAAAACTTAAAAATTATATTTTTTTAATGTATCGTTTTCACAGATGATAAAAACACACAGGTCTGGTTTGCTGTCCCCCCCCCCCCCCCCCCCC
>CABFWO010001853.1:119888-147855 GCA_902155825.1 Timema genevievae
GGGGGGGGGGGGTCAAGCGGGTCCGGACGCTCCCCTAGCGAACATGAAGTAGCCTATAAATAAAATATTAAATAAAAAGCAATGATAAATCAATGTTAACTCACCTTAAAGCAGTGATTGGAAATAACCCAATATCTCAATACAGTCTGTGTATAAATAATTTGTAATTTGTTCAAAGTATGAATCTTATACGAGTAGTGGATTGGATTGACTATTGACCTGTAACTTCTTTACTTTGGACCCCCTAAGAATAATTTCTGTGTGCGCCCCTGAATAGGCCTACAACTCACGCTGTTTGGTGATACCGAGAATGGCAGGGCCGAGGGTTAGAATACTGGGTGTACTTAGGGTTTTTTTAAAAATAAGTAGCCTATAATCCTAACGGTTAGTAAGACGCGATGCTAAGTATTTTCCAAATTACTTCCTAACGTCCCTCCAATCTCCAATCAAATTCGAGTATATACCCTTTAAATTCTACTTTCCTCCTCCATTCCCTACTAGTGTGATTATAAAATATATTTATAGCCTGTACATGTAATAAGAGACGTTGGTGATAGAAAAAACAAGGCTCACATGATCACTTAAATCTTCTCTGGACAAAATTACAGACGACGCTATTCTCACTTAATACCGCTCAATGCTGCTTGTGCCGTTATTTCGCGGACAAGGCCGCTCAGGAATAAAAGTGCATTTTAAGAGTGCGTGCCTCGCTTCGTAACTGGCGATTATTAAATTCTCTTTTTATTAGAAGGGCCCTTTGTTTTTTTACAAGAAATAGCCACCATATAAATATAGTTCCTTGATAAAAGTAAAAAAAAAACTGTGTCGTGACAATTCATTACTTTTGAAACCTTTTATTGTCAGCATTTTGTTTGAACTCGTTTATAACTACATATTTACAAACATGAACCGAGGGTTTAACGGGTATAGAACTGAGGTGGAATGGTTTATTTTACTGTTAATAACGGGTAGTACAATTCATAAAATTAATAATATTCATGAAAATAATGGTTTATAATATTATGTGTTTGGGAATTCTTATTGAATTACTATAAATAATTATTAACTTTACAATTAAGTTAACCTAGAACAACAACACTTTAAACCCAACACAAGCCTAACATATAAATAAAGATGTCTGACAGCTTAGATAGGTGAGTAGTACGTCGTGCTACAAAATTGAAGTATTCCTGGTTTGATTACCGGAACAGCTGAAAAGTTTTATCATTCATAAAATTGACGTTTTCTTCTTATCAGGGATGAATTAACTGCAAGTGGACTGAATGTTGTGTTGGTTTAATAATTGTGATTTTAAGTAGTTTTATATAATCGATCACGCAGAAAAAAAACATGTTAAATATCCCCAACATAAAAAGTGCCAGAGGGAATTAATTAATACACATTAATATAGACTTACAAGCTAACATAAACTAAAACAGCAACGCTAAACACCCAACAGTAAACACTGAAAACTATCACCAGAAATAATATCTGGGTAACATTTTAAACACATAATCATGTAGGCCCCTACCTTGATAATTCAGAAAGATGGTAAGCGTACCATAATTGGCTCGACATTTAAGATCGGACCATAATCTAGCAATTCAAATTAAGACTGCCAAATTTTCAGTATAGCTGGAGTGTGCAGTAATATTTGTGATATTCCTTAAGTTATAATAACCCTATCTTACAGCTCAGAAACGTAAAATAATAATTTTAAATTAAATCATGGTGTTTCTTTAGAAACTTGAATTAAATCATCTAAGAGCCAGAATCCATGACGGGATATTTTGGTCACTAAAGCCTAGGAAGTTACTAAAGTGTGTAAACAACCGGGGTATAATCCCAAGACCACACCAGCCTACGAAAGTTTATGAAGGGGTTTCTAAGACGTTCACCAGGACCGGAATAAAGTTACGGCCAGTTTTATCGTCAAGGCGAATGGTCGCGTCTGTGATAAAATGTTACTGAGTGGATTCATCTCTTGTGAGCCTCCCTTACCCCTTTCCCTAATAAATATACACCCCTTTCCCCATAAAACAACCCCCTTTTCCTCTGCCTACCACTCGTACAACAAAATATCGCTCTAACATAGAACTTGTGTACATTCAATAGACGAAATACTTTTAGATGACGAGTCCTACTCATTGAACCCACGTCGTATTTGAACAATATGTCTCTCTGGTTGTGACGTCATTTGAACAACTGCACATCCTCAGACTTATTAGAAGTAGACAAGGATTCGCAACCAATGGCCCTGTGCCAGATTTGACTAATATTTATATCTGGCTGTGACGTCATTGGAACAACTGCACATCCTCAAGACTTATTACAAGTAAACTAGCATTCCCAGACAATGGTCTTATGTCAGATTTGACCATTAATATTTTATCTTCATTTGTGACGTCATTTGAACAACTGCAAATACACAAACTTATTACTAATAGACAACGCATTCCTAACTATAACGAGCACATATATATACATATTAAATGTTTACCAGCTAGGTAGGACTCCTCTAGACCTGTGGTCGGCCCATCTATCCACTCAGCCAAGGGGGGTGAGTAAAAGAAGCCCTACACCCTATTAGAGGGCTGACCTCCAGAGAAACCAGACCGGGGAGGCGAGTGGTAATCAGGTTACAGGAAGCCGTGCTGGGAAGCGGGGATTCAAACCCTCCCCTTATCGGTCAATCTGAGACTCTCCACACAGAGAAAGAGAGGTGTACAGTTCCACCAACGATGGTCAGTGAGCCCATCACACGATTATTTTCCTCTTGCACCGCTTTATACTACTCATCGGGACTATCCGCATATTCAAACTATTATTTATTTATTTGAGATGTTTAACTTGCACTTTCTGAACACGACTGATTATATCAACATACGAGCATTTCTATGAGAAAGCGAGAAAGGGCTTTACAATCTTTCTGGGAAAGTTATTTTCCCATACCTTCCATGATTCTTTTACATGCCACAATCGACATGGGACTGACGGGACGGCTTTACTTACCCTCCGAGGGAAGTTGGGCTACGGATTTTTATCGCTCAAAGACAGTCACTCAACCTCGGGTGGGTTTGAACCCACGAATATCGGGTCCCAAGTCAACCACTTTAACCCAAGACCACTGATGTCGTCCATATTCTAAACTAATGTGGTAGAGAAGGGAAAAGGCAAGATTTAGATAAGATTTATGAAGATTTTCTTGGAGGTAGAGTGGAAAAAACACCTGGGAAAACCACCCTCAGTAAATCCTTTAAAGATTCGAAGCACAAACTCTCCATCAACGCAAAACCAGAGAAGATGAGAATTACACCTTTGTCCGCGAGCCCACCCATGTGGATGAAACCCAATATTGATCTCTAATGAGAGTATTTCTACACTCAGGAAAAGTAATAAGTATTAGATTTATGTTCCCTTTCGAGCGTTTGTCACATCTACATCAGTAGCAGCACCTGAGACCTCTTGATAGTAGTGAGTCCCAAACCATTTCTCTCCTGAGTTAAGCCCCTTTAAGAGTGATATTAGAATCTGTTATTTGAGCCTGGTTCATTATGTTCTTCGTGTAAAATTAGGTAAGTAATACAATTACAACTTCACCCTCGGCAAGCGAGGTGGATATCACCGAGTTTTTAAAGATTACCCACCGCTCTTTTTGGTGTGTTTCAAACGTATTTTAGGGAATTTTTCCCCGTGGCTAAGTAGTTATAGTGATCAAACTGATGTCTATAGAAATCTGTTTCGATTCTAAGGGAAGCTGACGGAATATTTATATTTGTTTATGAGTCCATTTTGTTATCCGATTTATAAATATCTAGCCACTAGCTGTGGGGTATTATAATATTTTCTGCCCTAGGTTTAGTTTATTTTTAATCCATGTAGCAGAGTAATTTGTGTGAATCTCACCTCAGTGGCCACATGGTCTAAGTCTCTACTGTATCAAAAGACTATACTGACGATGACATCGTGGTTCGATCTTAGTCGGGTGTACAGATGGTGTTTTTCCGCTAAATGTTTTCCCAATCTCTTCCCGCAAATGCGGGTAAACTTCCTCTAAATTGAACCTTCCTCATCCCTAACCAATTAACGTAGTTATTACATAATCATATAACCCGAATGGGTAGTAATACGCGGTTTTAAAACAATAATGTGTGCAAAAATGCAAGTTGAATAGTACAAAATAAATCCTGGCTGCTTAATCATATATTATGGTAAAATAAAATTAATAAACATACACAAATGACTGATTAAAATCAAGTTTTATAAGTATTATTTTTTTAGCACGCATCTTACTACCCGTTCGTTCTGTACACCTTGCTAAATATAATGTTTTAAAATTTTTCAACGATGGTTTTTAAGAACGAATCAGAGTATTGTTTAGTGCTAGTGTAATGTTAGTGGCTAGTTACTTAACTCTTGCTCTGCCCTCATTTATTGGCCAAATGAGTGCGCGCTTCTCTTAGCAATCAAATTTGGCCTCTAAAAGTCAACTAACGCTGCACAAGCAATCAAAAATCCTCAGCCTAGTTCTTTCATACCACCCTAAGACTTGAACCTTGGAGCTTTCGACCACCCCCAGAGTTTTGTATGTGGCTCCTTCATTCATACGCATTGAAATCCTATCTCAAAATACGGTTAAAACTTTGTTAGTCACTATTTCCCCCCCTCCCTTTCTGCACCCCTTCTAATGGCCGGCTAATTTAAAGGTTTATTGTGTCTAGCAATGAATCAACGAAAAACATAACGGACTAAAGTCCCCCGCTGTTTCTTTTATGGTTTACTTTTATTCTAGACGAATAAAAAACTAAATTAAAGGTTTGACTTTAAATTGATGAGATTGTTTCTGCCTTGTGAGCCCTTGGCCATCTTGATAGGGTGAAAAGGATATTTTCTAATGGTTGAAGGGGAAGCAATACAATAAGTGGGGTGGGAAAAAGGGCGTCTAGATTTTAAGACTTTATTCACTTCAGAAAAACTCCAGTTTGAATCCCACTTGGGTTGAGCTTCAACTTTCTTTAAGCGTTGAACACCATGGTTATAAATGGCCGAATTTATTAGTTGGAAGGAGAAAGGTACTTTAAAATAATTTCACCCAAATTTGCGTGGGAAGAAAGTGGTGAAACCAAATTGTTATATCACATATGTAAAATCACCCCCAGGGAACCCGGCCGAGATTCTAGCCTAGGTCACAAATAGCCCCGTTCAATGTTATCCGGAAGCCACGCCTCACAACCACATGTTCGGGTGCAACTGGGAGGGTGCTCTTACTAAGTTATCAACTTTCACCTTTAAGATCGCAGACTTCGTTTGAATCCAAGCTGAGGGCATTATAGCAGTTGTTCCCGGGTGGTTTTTAGTTGTTTTCTTACATTTCTCTTAGTTAAAATCTGGATAATGTCCTTAGAGTCCCCCTTCCACCCCGTGAGTCCTTAAATTAGTTTTAATTTATGGCTAACCCGAGCAAGTAGTTAAATGTATATCCTCATGAGTAGGGCTGCCTATATTATTTAGCACCGCGTCTTACTACCCGTTCGGGTAATACGCTTAAGTACTAATTACGCTAATGGATTAGGAATTGGGAAGGTAGAATTTAGAGGAAGTGAACCCGCATTTGCGTGGAGGGAGAGTGGAAAACCATTTAGGAAAAATCACCCCCAGTTCACCCGACCAAGATTCGAACCTCGATCTACCCGTCCTCGGCGGCCGAGCTCAACACGACTGGCGCGTTAGCCAACTACGCCACCGAGGCGGGTCGCAGGGCTGCCTATCGAAGTTCTGAGACGCATTGCAGAAGCCCAAAAATCTAGTGTTATTAAGAATTTGATTTATATTTAAGGTGGGGATGTAGGGAACGCGAAAAAAGGCCAGTATTTTTTGCAGTTTCTTTAGCAAAATATTTTTTGTAAAAAATAAATGGCTTCCGCACAAACATAAAGTTTAATTTTCTTCATATCAACAATGATTGTAGGATATATGTCATGAGCACAGCGACATTAGATGAGAAATTATTTAAATGAAGAGAAAAAGTAGTCATTAAATTTCAGAACACCCTTGACAGATATTACAAGAACTGTTAAGGTCACCATGTGAAGAAAATTAAATCATATGTTTGTTCTGAAGCAATAGTTTATTTATTTTGACAAATACAATTTTGCTATAAAAATTGTAAAAACACTGACATTTTCTAGCGTTCCCCATATCCCTACCCTAAAATATGGCTCACTCCAAAATGGAGACGTAAAGGTATCAACACGTACCTATATCAGTGGCTCCCAGATTTTTTCAGCTGATGTCCCCCTTGGTAGATCATCAAACTTCCACGTCCCGCCCCCCTACCGTCCCCTCACTATTTTTGGGGATGGTTGTACAAAATCTAAATTCTTTGTTTTCACTTATTTATTTTATATAAAACTCAATCTAACACTGGTAGCATAGTGGTAGCAAAAAATAAATAACTAACAGTGGGATTGTTGGCATTGTTTTGTTTTCATCTGCTCATGAATATTGGGTTTAATATTTGACAGAACATACTGCAAATCGCTTTCCACTTCAAGCTAACAATGCTGTTTTAGTTTTGAGACGAGTCAGAGTTGAAAATACAGGCGGTGGTATTGCATGTTGCTGCAATGGTAGCTAAGGATAGGGTAGAGCAGATAATTGGAGAGTGGGGGTGAATCAGAGGCTTGCGTGCGGAAAATAAACACGTGTATACGTACAAGTGTCTTACTTTTTGGCTAGTCACCTAATAGATTAATTACAGCTGATAGGCAGTGTTGCCAACACGGCAAAAAAAACGAGATCTTACTTACTTTGGAAAAGAGATTGAAATAAAAAAATGTATTCAATTCTTAGATGATTTCTAACCTTATTAACTAATTATTCCACTCACCCCTTGGAAATATCTCACATCCCCAAGGTTGGGAATCAAGGCCCTATAAGATTAAAAACTTTAAATTTTCAGTTTTATATTAATAATAACTGTATAGGCCAACAAAAAATCATGTCAAGATGAAATTAGCTAGTTTTCAAGATTCTTTACGTGAAATTTTCCAGTTCTGAAATTAAAGTAAATGATCAGCCACATAATTCTAGCCTCTTTTAATAGTTTGAAACTTCACATTTGGCATTCCCACAAGAAATACAGCTGTGTGATGATATTTACCTTTAACTAGGTTACGGCCTTATTTATTATTTCAATTTGAATTTTCAAATTGACGTTGGTGGAGTTAATTAACCCTCCTATCCCACCCCCTGTTCTACAGAGTACGCCACCATTTGACTTAGAACTCTGAGGGGAGTCTTGGACGCGGTGGGGGGCGCCATCCAATTCATGGCGCCGAATACTGACGTGTGTGTGTGTGTGTTTGTGTGTGTGTAAGGGAGGGGGCAAAGCATTATCAATGATGGATAGAACCAGGGTGTCTTGGAATGTCTCGGGATGGAGAGCGGAATGTTCTATTGGCAGATGGTGGGGTCTCAAACGATGGACATTAGCACTGACCTGGAGGATCCAGGCAGGATCACATGGAGGTACTGTGACTATGGGCCGAGACTTTAAAGCTCATTCGAATGAAAACAGTTCTTCGATGACTGGAGTTCAATATGTAGGGTGTGAATGGTTGTAATTCGAATTAGTTTCATAGTCTCAAGCCTAACTCTCTGACGTTATATTTATTCTTAGTGTGTAAGAATAACGTGTTTGATTTAGTTGAGGTATTTAAACTAAATTTTGACACACACCGGTGGCCGCGCGAACTAAAAGTCAAACTCATCTAGTATAATTTGCCCAGGTCGAGACTTGAATCTGCTCTGGTGCATTAATGGTGCTTTTTCCTAATTTACCCCTTTTGCCACAGTCAATTAGTCAAATTAAATGCATATAGACCGGACGAATAGTGTGACGTGATGGGGAGAAATATGCATATTTATAATAAACACCGTGTCTTATTTCCTATTCAAACTATTCGAATATTTACACTAATGGGGTAGGAAGGAGTAATCTCTTATTTGAAGGGAGTGTATCGATATTAACATAGATGGAGAATGGGAAACTATTTAGGAAAAAACACCCTCAGTAGGCCTATATCGGATTAAAAGCCTAACTTCCTAGCCACCAGTAAACCAGACAATACAATATTAACGCTGGCTTAGCCCACATTCCCAAAGATTTGGGTAACCAATAATATTCAAGAAACAACTAACAGGCTAGCATGACCTAGGGCCATGCATCTGAAACTACAATCCCAGCCGTAAAGCTTTGATATTTAATAATTTTGTCGGTACCGCTCGGAATAAAATAATAACTTGTGGTTTATCTCTCTAATCATTTAGTTGCCACTTGCCAGAAATATAGCCTACGTTATTTCTGAATCTCTAATCTTTAGTTAGATGCAAAAAATATTACTTGACTGTTTCATTAATATTGTAATGCTTCTCAATTTTAATTACCAATTTTGGTTGGAAAATATGTGATTTGGAAAACATACCAGAAAAATTACCGAAAGGTGTTTTCTGAGAATCTTCCCCCTATTTAAAGGGAACACTTTATTTTTAGCACCATGTATTACTAACCATTCGGGCTATACGCTTATATACTAATTATACTAATGATTTTAGGGATTAGGAAGGTTGTATTTCAAGGAAGTATACCCGCATGTGTTTGGAGGAAAAGTGAAAAACAATTTTGGAAAAACCACCCTCAGGACACCCAACCGAGATTTGAGTCTCGATATCCCCGTAATAGGCAGTTTAGTCTACTGCGAGAGTAGCACGTTAGACCATGTGGCCACCTAAGTGGGTTAAATGGAACTAACGCACTTGAGATATCCCAAGTTTTATAGTTTCCACTTCAGTTTAATTTCTCCTAAGGGCGGAAACACCATAGTAGTATGGCTGCACGTTGACCAATAGAACACCAAAGTGGTGTTAGTTATGCAATCACGCACCCCCTAATACCTCACATACCCCTATGCCCCTTAGTCGCAGGGTGCTAGTCAATAAAACCCTTTTTTATGTTCACTACTGGGGGTCTTAGCCCCCAAATTGCAGACAAGGAGCGCTCGGTCTTAATCACTGAGCAGGATACTGGTTCTTAGCCCAAAAAGCTTCAAGCTTGGGCAGGGGCTGCCTTAGTCTATGTATGGGTAATTTGGGACAGTGTGTTTAGGCTACCCCATGCTTGGGTCATTTTGGATCATGTGTTTAGGTGGTGGTGCGGGGTCTGACACTCAGGTTTTGGTCATTTTGGAAACCACCCTAAGTTTAGGTAATTTTGGATAATGTGTTCATGGCAACCTTTGGTGACTGAGAAAGAAGAAAGCGAACTAGCTACCCCCACAAGTGTAAAGAAGCTAAGTAACTTTTTTTTGTTAACTACCAGGTTATCTAATAGTTCTGACGAACATCAACTTTCAATAGGAAGTTTTTAACAAAACAATATTTGGAAATTTGTAACTGGCCTAGTAGATAAATACAATCCCTGGCGTGGATAAAAATATTACAATTGTATTTATATTATTAGATAAACAATGTTAAGATCAAAACCGTTATTAATAATGATAAACACTTGGAATATGATATCTGCAAGAAGTCAAAGTTCGATTCTGACGATGCACCATCTCCCCATGGACCATCTAATATTTACAAACCTACACTAGAGTTTTGGACTATTTTTGTTTGCGTACTACATAAATAATTCCTCTTCAACCCAAAAATTGTTAGTACAGCAAGCTATATATATTCTATTATCTACATTCAAAATAATTAACTTAGTGTGAGGGAATTAAGCTGCACGCAAAATAATATGGTGAATGCGATTTAAGTAGCCATCTATCCCCGCAGAGATATTAGTTAATAGTAATACAATACATACTTTAAAATAAAACCACAAGTAACAATAAGCTTACTATTTTAAAATGGTAGTTAATATTGAAATATATATATATATATATTTAAATAAATACAAATGTAATTATGAATACACTACTCTAAGAAACCCCCTCATGACCCAAGCCCACCCATTAAATTTCAGATAATTATTGTTATTATTAGCACCGCATCTTACTACCCGTTCGGTTCATACGCACTTACGCTGATGTGTATTGGGTAGGGTGATTGTGAGATGAAATGGAGGCCCTACAGTTTAACGTGGAATACGAACCACGGTGGAGGCCTGACATTCCACACATTCACAAGTTGTGATTAATACACGTCTTGTCAGAGGTGAAGGAATGGGTTTGGCAATCAGATAAATCCGTGCCGGGACCGAGGATTGAACCCCGGACCCCCAGCACAGAAGTCTGACACCTTACCCCTAGACCGCCAGGTCACCCAATTTCAGGTAATGTTCAACTTGTGAAATATTAAACATTTAACATAAAATTAATAAATCCTTCTACAGTAAAGCAATAGTCTGTGTAAGTTGTCTCCGTTCTGTAAATAGTCCCGCGGACTAAGTGTGAGGCTCATCTAATCTGGTTTGCCGATAACGAGCTGGTCGGGGTTAGAAACCTGACTAAGTATATTGAGGCAATTTTTCTCCTAAATTGTTTTCCACTGTTTCTCCACATAAATACCTTCCTTCTCCCTACACTATGCTTGTGATTAAATTGCTCATAGCCTTGACGGGTAGTGCGACGTGGTTAGAGGGAAAAAAATACAGAACATAAATAAACCATTTATACCAAATACCTATAGACGTTTCAAAAGTTGAATTTAAAAAAAATAATACAATATTGAATCCGTCGTCGGTGATGGTTTTCTCCGATCTGAAATGCTGACTCTGAAATATTGTAGATCAATCAGTTTACTTACTAAACATCCATTTATCCTTTCATCTCCCCCAGTGTTTGCTTTGTTTGGTTAATAGTTCTATGGTTTACCGCGGAATATCTACCGATCGACCGTTTATAAGCTAATCGATTTAAGTCCTGTATCGAGGATGGTAATGGTATTATTTTCTTCTCGGGAGGATATATTTTGGGTTGGAAACTTTATCTGAGCTTTGGGTGGTGCAAGCTTGAAATATGGCCGTGGAGGATGTAAACTGGGATGCTATAATCTAAATGTATATATATATATATATATAATATATATACTACAATGAAAACGTTGAAGCAGAGTCTAGAAGGATATACTAGGTTTTAAACTATAATTGAGTTTTATTCCTGCATAGATCAAAGGAAAATCCAGGAAGATACGTTCTAGGGTGGAAACTATTCCTGAAATTTAGGCCAGTATGGTGCCATTTTGAGGCAGAATCTAAGAGGATATATATTAGGATGGAAACTATACCTGAACTTTGAACCCAAATGGTGCAGTTTTGAAACAAAATATAGAAATACATTTACGAGGGTGAAAACTATAGCTGATTTTTAAGCCTATGTGATGCAAGGGAGGACGGGGAACCGTTTATTAAGAGACACATCAGTACACCAATGGAAACCCAATATCCCAATTCTCTGCAAACCAGACAAGATGAGACTGGTTCCTTTATCCGCATTCCCACCATTGTGGTTGAAAACCAACAAAACAAGCCCCAATTGTCTTATACTTATCTATTGTAACCCTTTTAAAAACAACAATATTTATTTAAGTATGTCTAGAACTGGATAAATGTTTCTAACCATTAACTTTGAACGTAGAACTAAGATTATTTTTACTATTTTTCAATTTACTGTCTTCTTAGCAACTATAATCCTACAGCTCGGCTTGTTTTACCTAGCTAGTAGCGTAATTTACCAATCAGGTCCCAGACTTGGTTTCTAGCATGGCGGTAAAATATATCGTTGGTAAGATTAGGGCTCTGCCTTTTACAGTGATGTATGGAGAGAGAGCCAGGGTATTGAATATTGTATCTGTTTAATTCTAAGTTCTTATATCCTTCTCTGACATATTCAGATCGTTCATAATGTTCCCATTTTAATACTCGTGATAATTATTATAATACACTTTAATCCTATTTAGGCTATGTGGCAACAAACAATAATAATTGTCTATTATTTGTTGTTAGTTTGTTCAACGCCAACGTTATTAATCACTTATTTTAGAAGGTTAGAATTAGGAGTGTGCCATGGGAAAAAAATGCGTAAGCATTAACGTGGAAAGGTGATAAGAAAATAACAATCATAAATCCAAAAGGTTAAGACACCATAAATTAATACGACTGAGATTCAAGCCTCAACCTCTTCATGACCAACAATCCAGTACAATTATGACCTTGACGCGTTAAATTTTAGTGACCACCAGATATTTTCTAGATAATAAAATGTCCTAACTACGATAATTACTAAATTGTGCAGTGTTCGTTTTGTTTACATAAAATAATTTAAATATATCTGAATATTCATGTATGCTAGGATCAAAAACCCCTTCCGACCAATAACCCAATACTCCATTCTATTACTGTGTTCTTTGTTGCATTGCAGAGTAAATACTCAAAAAATAAAGTTATTTTTATGTACTGTACATTGTTTTGTTAGTCATAATCGACAAATGAATAGAATAAATGAGATAATTGCTGTTTAATCATGTTTTACATATCATTTTTAATTCTAATATTTACCATGGATAAAGTAAATTATATTTATTTTACTAATGTTTCATACAATTAAAATAACAATTTTAATGTTTATATTTTACAGTTCGAAACCTAATTCAATATTTATGTGAGGGAATGTATGTATTTTGAAACAGAAAACAAAGTACTGCCTTGGTAATATTGCTGAAAAATATATGGGTGTTCAAACCTGATGACTGAGTGGTTCGAGAGCTTATATACAGGTTTTAAAGGACCTTAGTTCTCTACGAGTTGGTGTTGAAAATATTATAATATATCTTTGTGGGTTCATTCTGTTATCAACCAGAGTACTTGTTTGGAAAAAATATAAATACAGCTATCCGTATTTTACTATGCATCATGAATAAACGCATTTAATTACACTGATGGGGTAGGGAGAAGTAGGGTTGTATTTAGAGGAAATGTACCTGGCATTTTCATGGTGGAAGAGAGTGGTAAAAGCCTTTGGGGGAAAACCACTCTCAGTACACCAGGCTAGGGTTTGAACCTCCTACCTTTCCGTCACCAGCAAGCTAGACCAGACGAGCTTGACGGTTATTCCGCGTGCCAACCGGTGCGGGGTATTTATAGAAAAGCTGGTTGGAAACTTGTGGCGTAGTTTCCCACCACTTAAGAACCCACTAACTCCGCACAAGTGTTCCACTTGTTTTTGAACACGTGTTCACCAGATGGTGTTGAGATGGGAAACACTCAAGAGATCATCTACTGCTAGCAGTCGCTGGCTTGGTTGGTTCATTATTGGCATCTGGAACTGGGGGAGATATTTCTTTTTCTTTTTTTTTTATCCGCGTCTTACTCCTTGTTCGGTCTGTCCGGTTATTTACACTAATGAAGTAGTGAGGAATTTAGAGAAAATATGCACACATTTATATGGAAGGAGAGTTATAAACCATTCTTGAACCTTCAATACACCCGACCAAGATTGGAGCCCTGACCTCCCCGTATTATTGGTTAAACTGGGTCATCACCCTTCACTGTGATGAATTGATAGTCTGGAATATTGGTTTTGTGTTTGTTCTAGAATTAAGGTAGTTTATATGTCGTGTGATGATATAACCAGTCGAGTCAGAAAAAGAGTGTTAAATACCCCAAAATAAATAGACAGACCTAAAATTTTCTTGTGCAATATATATATATAAAGGTGTTTTGTCTTACGACAGGTCCAGGTCAGTGAGCTTAGATTGCCAAAGCACCCTATCCGTTTCCTCCTCCTTAAGTTCCCAGAATTCTCTTCTTTCCTTTAAGTCATCCAATATTTGAATCTTCCTTCTTCCTATGCTCCTATTTACCTCAATGTTTCCCTCCGTGAAGTCTTGCAGAAAAAAGTTCCACATTAAGATGTGTCCAATCCAGTTTGTTTTGTACCAAATAATAACATCTAGAATGGTTCTATTTTCACCCAATATTTTTAGGACCTCTATATTTGTCCTCCTGTATGTCCATCTGATCTTCTAACGTCTTCTCCAGAACCATAATTTAAAGTTCTCCAAGTATTTCTTTTCCATCTTCCTAAGAATCCAAGTCTCAGCTCCATACAGCGCGAGGCTCTAAATGTAGCATTTTATCAATCTCTTCTTCAGTTCCAAACTCAACTTGCTGCTCAGCAATAACCTCTTCTTGTTGAAAGCTTCCTTGACCATGGTGATCCTTGATCTTATTTCCTTGGTGCAGTAGGCATCCTTTGTCACCAGACTTCCCAGATACTTGAACTGCTCTATGTTTTTCAACTTGTGGTTTCCAATATTGATTTTCAGCGGATCTGCATTTTTTGAGATCCCTATCACTTTTGACCTCTCAATGTTGATCTTCATATAATATTTTATCCCTATCTACACAGCTGGTCCATCTTTTCCTGAAATTATTCCTTATTTTTGGCCAGCAATACTAGATCATCTGCTTATTTTATTGTGTTGATGACGCGTCCTCCTATACTAAAATTGCCACGTACCTCCAGGGCTTCTTTGACCAGCCCCTCTCCATACAAGTTGGAAATATTGGGTGACAAACGGCGTACCTGCCTCGCTCCTCTTCCTATCGTCTATCTTGATATCTCCCACATTCAGCTTCACCTTCACTCGCTGTCCCAGGTACAGGTTTGCGATCAGCATTCTTTCCCTCCAGTTGATGCCAATATTCTTTAGTATTGCCATCAGTTTCTTCCACTTCACTCTATTGAACGCATTTTGCCACTTGATAAAACCAACGTAGACTTGCTCCTTGACTTCCTGCACTCTCTCTGTAATTATTCTCAGCCTTCCGATGGCATCTCTGGTTGCTTTTTTCTTTTCTGAATCCAAATTGGTCTTCTTCCATCACACTTTCCATTTTCTATTCCAGTCGCCTGTTGATTATTCTTGTCACGATCTTCCCCACACGAGAGATGAGACTAATGATCCTGTGGTCACTGCACGACTTGGCTTGTTTCGTCTTCTTCACAACCACCATGGCTACATCTAGAAAGTCCTTGGGCTATAACCTGGTGTAAACTACACACGGGCTTTACATGTTGCAAACTTGAAGCAGAATTATTTAAGGAGATTATAGGTTATACCATGGTGTAAACTAGACATGAGCTTTACATTTTGCAAGCTTAAAGCAGTTTCATAATAAGGGGATATGGGCTATACCATGGTGGAAACTAGACATGGGTTTTACATGTTGAAAACCTGAAGCAGAATAATTAAAGGGGAAGATATGATATACCATGGTGTAAATTAGACATAGGACTTACATGTTGTAATTTTGAAACATATAATTATAGGGGATACAGTAAAACCTTGGATTGCGAGTAACTTGGTCTGCGAGTGTTTTGTAAGACGAGCAAAAATTTTCAATACATTTTAACTTGATAAACGAGCGATATCTTGCAATACGAGTAGTACTATGGTTACGCTTTGTCTGCTGAGCAGTGTCATTGGATAGGTTCTTTGTTAAAGTCGAACATAAAGAAAAATATTCCAGTGATCCAACATATAGCAGTGATTCCGTTAGTGACAGTGAAAGTCGTCCTAAACAATAAAACACCTCTTCCTCTCCTCCCTCTCGTCTACCTCACACTAGCCACCATTAAATTTAATTAATAAATTTGATTACTGTACAGTTACATTTAAATAAAGAAAATAAAATGGTACTAATCATTTTCAGATTAAATATTTTTGGGTTGTGGGACGAATCATCTGAGTTTCCATTATTTCTTATGGGGAAATTCACTTTGATATACGAGTGCTTACGAGCGATATCTTGCAATACGAGTAGTACTATGGTTACGCTTTGTCTGCTGAGCAGTGTCATTGGATAGGTTCTTTGTTAAAGTCGAACATAAAGAAAAATATTCCAGTGATCCAACATATAGCAGTGATTCCGTTAGTGACAGTGAAAGTCGTCCTAAACAATAAAACACCTCTTCCTCTCCTCCCTCTCGTCTACCTCACACTAGCCACCATTAAATTTAATTAATAAATTTGATTACTGTACAGTTACATTTAAATAAAGAAAATAAAATGGTACTAATCATTTTCAGATTAAATATTTTTGGGTTGTGGGACGAATCATCTGAGTTTCCATTATTTCTTATGGGGAAATTCACTTTGATATACGAGTGCTTTGTATTACGAACACGTTTACGAAACGAATTATGCTCGCAATCCAAGGTTTTACTGTATATGCTATACTATGGTGGAAACTAAACATGGGCTTTACATGTTGCAAGCTTGCAGTAAATTCATTCTAGGAAGATTCATACCGGGGTGGAAAGTAGAAATAGGCTTTACATGTTACAATTTTTAAACATTATCACGATAAGGGATATTGGCTATACTATGGTGGAAATTAGACATGGGCTTTACATGTAACAAACTTGAAGCAGAATCATTATATGGGGAGATAATATATACCAGGGCTATTCAATTAGTTATCCAAGCGGGCTACTTCCAAAAATCATAGTATTTGGCGGACCAGACATTTAATTCAATCTATCAGTAATTTGGAACGTTATTTGATCGCACTTTTGTAGTTGAAAAGGGGAGGGGGGTTGAATGAAACGTAATTTGATATTATATAAAACCTTGATATATTTTAGTGAAATTAAAATAATGTACAAGTTAGACTAGGACTAGGCCTAGTAAATATGAAAAAGGATATCATGTCAAAATAATTTAAACATAAATAATCATTATTAAAATATAAACCATGGTGGGAAAAATACAATAAGACTAATTGCAAGCAAAGAACTCCACTATTACTATAAATAACGCACAAACAATAAGCCAGGCAAATATCAACTGGCGAAACATCGGCTCCTGTTGGGTAGAGGGTATAAAAGGTGTGAGTCACTCTTAGCCACCCTGTCACCCGGTCAACTGCATTGTTCAAGGTCAAAAGCAAGAATATGTGATATAGCTCAGCCGTTATGTGGTGGCGCTTGGAGGGAGAGATACCGGGTCTAGAGTGGGGAACAGACGCCGCTGGAGGGTAAGCTCGCACTCCCTTGTAAACACACGATGTTGATGGCACCAAGGATTGAGTAACACTGGGCTTGCAGCTTCCCTCCACCACTGATAAGAGACTGAAGATCTCTCTGGCCAATCAAAGTCAGGCGCCTCTACATTCTGTCTGAGCTATACGACGCATCTCCAGGGATACAGTATTTGGACTTTAAATCCGCGGGCCAGTCTGCGGAGCTTGGTGACCCGGACGTGGCCCGCCAGCCATCAATTGAATAACCCTGGTATATACCATGGTGGAAACTAGATGGGAGCTATATTGGTTGTAAGTGTGCAGTAAAATAATTATATAGGGATATATACAGGAGTGTAAGCTAAAACTGAGGTTTACGTGTCGTAGGCTTGAAGCAGAATCAATAGACAATCAATGAATCAATGACGTATGAAGGATTGTGAAGTATGCGATGCGGGAATTTAAAGCTATGAGGGGTTTTTGGTTGATTTTTAATATTAGATAGCTCTAGAAACTATTCAAACTTTTAAAGGGTGTTTTCATAGCACAGTTAAAAGGGGAAGGGATCAAACATGAAATATTCTTTGTTCCTGTTCTATTCTCACACACATGTATCGACTACAGCGCTTGATGGTTGAATATGTCACTAGCTTAGGGTCTCCTGTGGCCAGATATTTTAATACTTCATGATCATTATCAAAACGTTTACGAATATACACCCTTACCCTGATTCATTAAACTGACATTTTAACCGTAAAATGTTAATCTTTTACTATGAGAAGTTGGTGATCAATGTACACTGTACAGGCTGGGCTAGTTTATTGCTGGTCCCAAGAAAGAAAGCTATGCTTGACATCCTGTGAGAATCCTGAGTACCTGCTTGGCAAGGCCTGGTGGGGTCACCTTACCACCTGTGTTACCATGTCGTTTGACACCCGGGATGAAATTCAACCTTTTAACCAGCCGTCCACATCCAAGGTGTGAGGGGAAATGGAGGTGGGGAAAGTCTTGAGGGAAATATACAATTACGTGTAAGAAACTCACCAGCAGATTCGTTAGAGCAGTGGTTCCAAAATTTTGGGGCTTACCTCCATAGAGAGGTGCTAGCTGTACTTAAATGGAGAGCTAAGTTTTAGGGTTTCCTGTGTAAAAGTTATGTCCCCACTTATTAAGTTGTATCTTATTGACGTATTTCAACCAAATTTAGGGTACACACAGAGAAAACTCTCAAATGACATCCCCTCAGCCCCTCCCCCTTGGTTTATATTATATTTTATTCTTCCAGGTGACCTGGCGGTCTAGGGGTAAGTGTCGGACTTCTGTACTAGGGGTCTGGCTTTCAATCCTAGGTCCCGGCACAGATTTGTCTGATTGACAAACCCTTCCTTCACCTCTGAAAAGACGTGTATTAATCACAACTTGTGAGTGCGTGGAATGCCAGGCCTCTACCATGGTTCGGATTCCACGTTAAATTGTAGGTCCTCCATTTCATCTCACAATCACCCTACCAGAACACATTAGCTTAAGTGAGTATAACCTGAACGGGTAGTAAGACGTGGTGCAAATAGTAATAATAATAATAATAATAATGTATGCTTCCAGTCCTAAACATTTTAAGAGATATAAAATAATGTGGAACAATTTGGAACAGATTATTTTTATTGTATTAATTAATAAAGCTGATATATTAAATTTTAGATCTTTGGAAAAAGGGGAGGGGATTTTTTATTAAATAAGAGGAACACAATTTGTAAACATTTGGGAAACCTTGCACTTGAACATTTTTAATGGTTATCCTATGCCAATGTTTGAAAATATTGTAGAAATTTTTGTCCTAACAGTTGAAAACTCTAAAACAAATGTGGGGATTAGAACTACTTATTTTTTAATAACTTTGCTGGCAGTAGGGTTGTTAGCTATTTCTGATATAATTCCGTGATACCTAATATGAAACTGTAGTAGCTTAAGTACAGGATGTAACAGATAAATTTTTACGTGCTTTATTCCGTTTTTTATTATGATAGAGCAAAAATTCAAAAAGATTCTACTAAGCTACCTCACGTATTACATGTGTAATTTTTTTTTAATCTTTGGTTTTGTTGAGTAAAGGTTCATGCCCATATTTTTCTTTGTTGGTCTTCATAATAAGCTATTTATACTCCTAATATATTGGTGAGTAAAACAAAGATATTACTTATAGCTATATCATGTCTATACTATCTATATAAATTTATGGCTAGGAATGCAGTGTGTATTAGCATAAATCGGCAAAGCCAAACATTTCTTGATTTCCAGGACATTTTGTGTCCCGGGTAGGGTTCACCTGGAAAACGAGGCAGTGATTTAAATTCCTGGACTGTTCCAGCTAGCCCGGTACAGTTGTCAGCCCTATCTGGAAGCTAGTTTTTATTTTAAAGACTACAAACTTTAATATGATTGCCACAGTAAAAAAAAGCTATAACGTATAAAAATCTACGAATTAATGTCATGAATGTACTGTGAGAACACATATTAAATATCTGGTGACGCGGAGGTCAGGGTTGGCATCCTGACCAGGTATGGTGAGATGGTTTTCCCTATTTGCTTCCACACTATCCCCCCACTCAAATTTGGACGAATTTCTTCTAAATCTTCTCTTCCTTCTCCCTACTCCAGAAGGGAAATTGAATGCGGATATTCCAGGTGGGTAGTAAGACATGGTGTATCAAATAGAGCAGTTCCAGTCCTGAGTGGTGTGTAGTCAATCTTGTTGACCACTCAGCTACTAAGGTAGATCCCACCGTAGCAGAGTATTAAATACCGTGGGAACCTCAGCCTTGGAAACTCTAGTACCCCGAGGGGTAGGGGAGAGGCAACTGTCTAATACCCCGTGGTCTGGAAGGTACTCAAGTCCCTCGTGCATGTGACACGCAACATACAGGCTGGAAGGGTATCTCATATATCCAGAGGGGGAGCAGGTTCCTAGACTAGTAGACTGCTGATCTAGGGGATCCGGGTTCCAATCAGACTAGGGATTACAGTAGATATACTCCTATTTCCTAGATCTATACAGTTCCTTGTAATATTACTGCTGTACTTAAGCTAGTTTGTATTTTTTACGTAAATAAGCACTGTATTTAATTATAGGATTAAATTTAAAATCCAATGTGCGAGTTTAAACATTTTCCAATCGGATGTTTATGTTTTATTAAAATGTTATTCCATCAAACCTATTTTATGAAGAGAAATAGTTTAATATTCTAAAAATCTATTTTATTTTTAAGCCTTCTGTATGTTGTTATATTAGGCTAAATAGTTTGATTTCCTGGTATCCCCTGAACTGGTATCATACCTCCTTTTCTCATGAATGAGCATATATGGTATGTATATATTTATAGACACACGTCATCTAGTTTCAAAAGAAATAGAACAAAACACACGTATCAAAAAGTCACGTTCGACTCAGATGTTGGGAACCCTTGGGGAAACAGAAAATAAGACGGGGGAAGGGAGGGTGGGAGGGGGTGAATATTATTAAATAGTAAGTGAGAGAAAGAAAATAGTTTTTTTTAAAGAAGAGGAAGGGGGAATATACATTTTAGATGCACTCCAGGAATTGTGACGTCTCTTTTTACCACAATAGCTGCGTGAAAGAATAAATACAAAAGGTAAAAACAAAATAAATTATTTTCAAGTGAATAATAATGTGTTTAAAATTAACATTAAAAAACCATTTTGATAAACTTTTGTTTCCTATAGCCTACATAAAGGATGCATTGTATTGATACCGTTTTTTTTAAACAGAAGTTTAGTTTTAAAAATGCCTTGGACAAATTTAAACTCGGAAATAAAGTATGTTTCTCACATATTAAAAAATAAACTGTATTAGATTTATTAATAGAGGGCAGACAAGGGCGGAGTTTTGAATGAAAAAATGGGATGTTTTGCTATTTAGAATAAACTTACTATTTTTAAGGCCTAGTTTTATAATCCTACATTTACGATTATGTTGTCTCAGGCGTCAGGCTCACAATATACTAAGACATCCTGTTACCGGGCCAGAATCTTGACCGGGTGCACAGGGATGGTTTTCCACGCGTGATTTTTTCCCACTCTCACTCCTCGCTTAAGGAGAGGTATTACATACAAACAATGTTCCTCATTCCTACCCCTCAAATTAAGCATATATAACCATGGTGAAAACTGTCATAATCCTAAAATCTAGTTGACCACAAGACAGACTAGATATAATGTGTGGCATGAATTTTTTTTATAATTAGTCAAATGGTCTTTCATTACACAATACATATTTTTTTTCGGAAAGTGTTTGACTTAACTCTGGGGTGGTTGTCTACCTCCTTAAGCTCCCATTAAATATATCTTGAGATAACTTGAATATAAAGCTCTATATCAGTTGGTACAGTCCATCCAGCGTATGAGTGGTGGTAACTGATATCTTGCAAAAGCTACCAGATCCACTCTCTTGTATCCACTAACCAAACCATATGCTCTGCAAAAACATGTGTTGAGCTGATGTCACTTTTCAGAGTCAAAACTTTCATAACAAGCATTTTTTTAACTATTTCTTTTTCAGTCGTTTTAACATGAACTAACGTATTATTATTATAATTATTATTATTATAATTATTATTATTATTATTATAATTATTATTATTATTATTATAATTATTATTATTATAATTATTATTATTATAATTATTATTATTTAGCACTGCGTCTTACTACCCGTTTGAGTTATACACTTAAGTACTAGCTACACTAATGGATTAGGAATTGGGAAGGCTGAATTTAGAGAAAGTGAACCCACATTTGATTGGGGGAGAGTGTAAAACCATTTAGGGAAAACCACCCCCAGTTCACCCGACCAAGATTCGAACCTTGATCTCCCCGTCCTTAGTGGTCTAGCTCAACATGACTGGCGCGTTAGCCAACTACGCCACCGAGGCGGGTATGAACTAATGAAAATAACCGTTCGGATATTTCTTTTTTTATTTGAACTGGCATCTGTAGTTGACTTAAAAATGTTTTACATACATGAGCTTCTAAATGGTTGCCTTCTATTCATAACCAACAAAATGGTGAACCAGATGAAATGAGCGTGGTTGATGACGTCATTCAACAGTATTTGGTTTTGTTCATGCGCATGCGCTTACAAAATAAAAACGCTTTATTTTGAAACTTATATTTTGTACAGCTCTTTATCTAAGTTATGAAAACAATTTATTTGTTTTATAACTTATGGTGGCCAGTTATTAGTAGATACAAGTGTAGATATACTTTTAAATTTATTACTTCATGCACTATAATAGACTATTATCATGTTGCTACATCCACGAAACAACAAACATAGCAATAATATTAGTGATAATTTTTTTCTTGCAATTAGCTAAAAAAAATTCAATTTTACAATAATCCTTCGGGAAGTATTATTAGAAGCGTTTGATAAAACATTTTTTTATTAATAATATAGTATTACTAAGGAAATAATAACTATTTCCGCATAGGTTGACATAAGTGACTTTCAACCTATGTTTACAATACCATTTTATTGCTATCCGTCGGTTACCATCACTTCTACGCTGGATAGACTGTATGTAACACTCCTTTGAATGATTGCTGGAAAGGGATATAGATCGTGTCAACTACCCCCTACCACCCCTTTCGCCACAACTTAATATATCTGTTTTAAGTTGGATTAAAATATAGAGATATTACTCAAGAGTTCTTAAAATATAATAATTGACTATCGTACGACCAATTAACGTGGGTTATTTAGGAACCATCCTGACGCTGTGGAGTTTAGGCAACACCTCTAGCGTGTCTGTCATGCGGGTGTGCCTACCCTAAACCATCAACGCTCTCTTGTTTCTTGCAGTCTCACCAGAGCTCGTGATATCTTTCTGCAAGCGGAACAGTTAGACGAAGTGTCAGCATACCTCAGTAGGTTGGAGCCATGTCCTGATCAGTTTCAATGAATATTTTCACCTCTAATAGGATGGAGTTTAAACCCACCTCGTCTTCTGTCTGAGTGTATATTATGGTTGTAAAGTTATTGAAAATTACCCTCTATTATTACTTTAGTTAGAGTCTGAACATTGATTTTAGGGCTAAGCAATCTCTCCCATGTTAGTTTTCACTGCACTCATAACAAATATAGCCAAGCGGCCCTTTAACGTGTTACTCGCATCGCATGTGAAGGTCACCTTTGATGGGGAAAGTGTGAGATTGGTTTCGAATCTTAGCTCAGTCCACCGCTAGGAACGGTTTTGACCATGTGTTTTCATTCCGTCGTTATTTTACTATTATATCTCTACGATAATGTGGGTGCATTTCCTCTTGGATAACTATCTCACGAGTTAAGTCTTTAATTCACATTTGACGCATTTAAAAAAATTAATACAGTCTGCCTCACGGTTATTAATGAGCCGATGTATGTAGTAAGGATGAGGAGGGTAACGTTTAGGAAATTAATCTACATTATTCTGTAATCAGAGGGGGAGTATATACTGATAGTTCACAAGTGGAAAACTAGCCCCAGTAAAACCATTCAAAGTTCAGACAGAGATATTTCCGTCCTAAGAAAAACTATACCACAAAACTGGCGTCTTTGTCAGCGTGACCACTGATGTGGGTGACGTACTATTTAAAAAAAATTACCTACAGTATATTTAAATCAAAGTAAATTGTTGGGAAAGGGGAGGGGGTGGTAACAAAGAGATGGGAGGTTACGAATCATGCCACAAACCCATATGTAATGTGTGCATCGCGGCCTACACGTACCATCCACAAGGAAGGGAGGAGGAAGGTAGAACTTGGTGTATCCAGCATTTCGATAAAGAAAAAGTGGGAGACCATTTAAGAAAAAAAACTTTCTCAGTGCATCTGTCCAGGATTAGAGCCCCGAATTCTCCATACCCATCACCGTCATACCAGATCAGACTAGTTTGACGCTTTAGACCACGCGCCCACCGATGCGGTTAACGTACTTAACAATGATTTCCGCTTGAAAGCGCTGATTTTTTTGACAGTACAGTATTTTAAGTGATACATAAATAGATGTGTAAAGGTGGTGTGAAAGTAATTAAATAGTCATAGAAACTGTTTTTTAATACGTAGAATAGACCACGAGGAGTGAAACAAAATTAGAGCAACTCTTATTTTCATGGCCATTTATTTTATCATATAAACCCTCTTACTTAGTTTAAGAAAAAATAAACATAAAATGAATTTAAAACCTCATATTTTTTCTTAGAATCAATAATAATAAAAGAAAGGGAAAGTAGATTGATTGACAAGATTTTGTTTCCCGGAGGCGTGTTTAGAGGACGTTTTAGATGGAGATTCTTCAGACGTTGTTCGGACTGCTACACCCAACCTTGCCCCCTCTACACCCCCCTCTAACCACTCCTCCAATCTTTCAATCCTATTTCCTGTGGTTGCCATTTTACGCAAGTGGGGAGCCAATGTAATAAAGGAGAGCTTTGAGGGTTCATGGGGAATAGTGTAAGAATGTTTTTTACGACTCTTTTTATTTTCAGGAAAATCGCTGCGCCTATGAATTACTAGCTATAGTAAAAATGTGTAAGCAACGTTTAACATGGCAACAATACAACTACTATTTATAGTAGAGAAGTTTATGAAAAAAAAATAGTTACTAATTATATTGAAGTCAATTATACAAACAACATTTATATTAACTATTATTAACTATTTTTAACAATTTATGAAAACAGAATAATTACTAAATACACTAAAGTTGTGTATAACAAAGTCTAGTAGCTAATCAATGCTACTAACGACACTAAAATGATGTAGGCATGGCTAGTAGTTAAACTAAGATTGTTTATGGCAACTGTTACTAACTACCATTAAAGTTCTGAATAGCAACGACTACCAACTACACTAAAGCTGTGTGTAGCAATGCCTATTAAATACCATAAAGATGAGTTTAACAAACGCTACTAGCTACACTCATGTTGTGTATAGTAATGACTTCTAACTACACTAATCTGTGTATAGCAACGGCTACTAACTACACTAATCTGTGTATAGCAACGGCTACTAACTACACTAATCTGTGTATAGCAACGGCTACTAACTACACTAATTATATTTATAGCAACTGCTACTAACTACAGTAGGTATGTGTAGAGCAAGGACTACTAACTACATTAAACTGTGGATAACGACTTCTAATCACGCTAGATTCTTGTTTGATGACCATCACTAACACAACTCTAATGTAGTTAATCGGTGTCACCATTTTACTCCCAAAAGCTATATTTGTCTTACACCCGGAAAGATCGAAATAAGCCCGATGGGCACCCGCGCACAAGCTCGGGACATGAAACTTTGAGCATGAGGCTACCGAACGAGAGTTGTGAGAGTGGTCTCATCCTGGTTGAGCTCTTTGAGACATATATCTTCTGATGAACTCAAGTTACTCCACTCGGATCAAAACATAGGTCTTCACATGCTTTTTAATTTCAATCAGTACATTCAACACCTAAACACCTGAAAACGACTTAAATACTAGCACCATTGGGCTCGTGGCCTAATTGTTCCGCTTAGCTAATCTAGTTTACCGGTGATGGTGAGGTCAGGGTTCAATCCCCAGCTGGTTGTACTGGGGTCGTTTATACTAAATGATATAATATTCTCCCTCCACGCAAATGTGGGTACTTTTACTCCGCGTTCTTCCCTCTTTGGCCATACTCAATTAGTATAATTAAATGCCTATATCATGGAGTCAATAAAACTTAAATTTAAAGGTATGAATGCGGGATTGTTTAAAGTAAATGTACCCGCATTAGAGTGAGGTGAGGATGATAAAACCACAGTGATAAATCCCATGTGCGAATTGACCTACCAATTTAAAGGTATGAATGCGGGATTGTTTAGAGTAAATGTACCCGCATTAGAGTGAAGTGAGGATGATAAAACTACAGTGATAAGTCCCATGTGCGAATTGACCTACCAAGGTTATCTTTGCCTGCCTTCTCAGCGTCGTTCCAAGTGCAATGTGAGTCTTACATCTTTGACCACTCAACCATCAGTGCATGACCGATTAAATAGTCAAAGGTATTTGATTTTAAGGTGAATGATTAGTTTAATTATATTCCCAAAATTGAAAAATGAAACCTGGACACTGGAATCTAACCAGGGAACTTTGGCTTAGCACGACAATGCTCTAACCACTGAGCTATCCAGGAATCGTCCCGTGCCCAGGGTCATTCTTCATTCATATTTTAAGGCAGAGTCTATGATGGACGTGCGGAAATCGTCAGCTACAAATGTGTGATTTTTTATTAAGATTACGAGCTATCAGATAACGCAGCCACCTTCGACTCGGTATTTGGCTTAATGCTGCCACTTGTACAATTATTATAATTGTAAGGGATTGCATATATAATAATCAAATAGCCAAAGCTATTATTTATGCTTTTTAGTGAGGAATTCTCCATCTAGATATCATATTCTGAAAATTGATAGTAATAACTTTGGCTATTTAATTAGTTTAATTATAATTTGAAATATTTAAGAATAGGCCCACTTTAACATGTTACATGGTAAATTGATTAAAATGTAATTATCACTATGAATGTGTAATTATTAAAGTTAAATATTACAGTATTATATAATTGTATTATTATTATTACTATTATTATTTTATAAGTTATTAGTTTCTTTACTGGTATCTAAAAAGATTATCTTAGATAATCTTTTAAAATATTCACTAGGTTTATGTATGTGCTAAAACTGAAGAAGACTTAAGTAACACTTAAGTTATATGCAAAGTTAGCGTATAGCCCAAATGGGTAGTAAGAGGCAGTGCTATAAAAAATTATATGAAAAGTCAAAATAATTTTTTTTAATATCAGCTCAAATCATATTTCAAGCCTGTTCAGAACTAAAATAAAGTTTAAAGTAAATTGTGGTTGTATCATAATCATAATAGCCCTACAAAAAACCTCATCTACAGTGAAGGGATGGTTTAGATAAAGTACACCCACATTAACGCGAACAGGGGATGGGGTAAAACACCCCCTGTGCACCAGGCTGAGACTCGATCCTTTACATCCCTCCATTATTCTTGAGTCCTGCCTATTGCGAACCTGACACCTTAGAATTCGTAGGCACCAGTATTCCTCTACATGCTATCATGACATGTCTAAAACAAATCAGAGAAATAACACATAAAAAAAGTTTTTTTTGTCACGTAACTTGTTTTGCTTAAAACAGAAGACGTCAAAGAAAGACTTCCTGTGGAGAAAGATTGGGGGGGTGTGTGGGATGACCCGTTCTAGGCCCCCAATCCCCGTCAACCAAGTAAAGCTCGGAGCGAAATGACGTCCATCCAGATGTCACATCTGTTCGGGATGAACATCGTCTCCCAACTGTGCCAGCTTTGTCTTCACGTCTTCCATTATCCCCTTTATTCGACTTACTTCCCATATCCGCCCGAATCCCTCCAGAACGACGTGTGACGTCATAGAGGCTGCTCCCTTTCCTGTGGCCGAGTAGTATGGGAGGCAAACAAAGATCTAGAAGATTCTGGTTCGATATCATATGGTACCTATTTAAAACCATATATGTCTGTGTCGGTTACAGGAACTACTACTCTTTTATGTCTGTTCGTCCCCCTCGGTCCGTCTCTTGACATGCCAATAAGGGTTCGGCCGGACTGACAAGCGTGCGAGCGAGAGCGCAAGCGACTGGGTGGCCAGACTGGCGAGCTAGCGCGTGATTAGCAGATAGCTCTCGTTAGTTTTTGACGAGGAGGCTTCAAATCTTGGCTGAGTGAACTGAGGGTGGTATTAACAAGTGATTTATTGTTGTGGTTTTCTCATCCTCTCTCCACACTAGTGGTGATTCTTATTTGTAAAGGCCTACTTTGATAATATTGAAGTATTTTAACATATCAGTTTTACATAT